>JAFVLL020031949.1:6024-193524 GCA_021397915.2 Tor tambroides
AGTTTGTTTTATAGCAAAAGCAGATAACTCCACATTTCATGTTTTAGAGTTAAAAAAACACTTGTTTAATCTTTGTAATCTCCTCAGATGACAATGTAGATGCCTGACAAACGTTGTTGAGATCATAGATTTATGGATGTGATCACAGGCAATACACGGAGCTTTTCCCTCAGCATTGTAACTCGCTGGTTTTGCAAGGTTCCATGAAAACGTTTCAGCTTTTATTTTCCTTTTACTCCCTGTAGAAGATATCACAGGTTCATCAAGTTCGTCGAAATTATCCATCCTCGATCACTTTTAGTCAGCTTTGACGAAACTCCTCGCAGCTAGCACGTCTTTTCAAAGTGAAAGTAGCCTTGTCACATGACCTGAATACAGTGCGCTGATTCGCTAAAATGGACTTATCGGCTTCTGTTCAAAAACAACAAGGGCGCTTGTCGGCTTCTGCAGTAAAATGTGAACTCGCGATGCCTTGGAAGTGGACAATACAGGCTTTTTTGACAAAATGTGTTTAGGGTTCAGATCGCGCTATATGTGGAGAATAATGTGCGGTAATCAACTCATTTTTTTTAAAGTGGCGTTTATCGGTTTTTGCAAATGAACTCTTCATTACACACATACACGAATGAATATATATATAAAATTACATTTATACATTTGATTTTGGAATTCAATAATTTTATTTATTATTATAATTAATATATAATAATAGTTATTATATATAATAATTATTATAGTATATTTATACATATACACTTAAATACTTATGTACTATATACACATACATATATATTTATATATAAATAAATTATGAATTATTAGAAAAAGTAATTATGTTGTTTATATCTATATTAAATTTAAGTTGATAAGAGAAAATGACTAAAATAAACAAAAAAAACCCCAATAAAACAATCATTTATACAAGTACATAAGTATATAAAATAAGTACATAAAAGTAATTATATATATATATATATATATATATATATATATATATAAATAAAATACACACAAAAATAAAACAATTACTATTCTTAATTTGCATTTATTTTATTATACCTATATATTATTTAGATTTTAAATAAAAAAGTGTATACTTTTTTAAAGTGGCTTTTAGCGCAAAAATAAATATATATAAAAAATAAAATTAAAAAAAACAGTTAAAGTATGGCTATAAGCAAAATAGTTTACTTGTAACCACAAAACTGAACAAACAAAAATACAAATGTAATTTAAAAAAAAAAAGAGGCACACTCTCTCTAAATCTGTGTGTGTGTGTGTGTGTGTCTCCAGCTGAGGTCTGTTGATAAATGTGCTGTGCAGATTCTGCCGGCATAAATCCTGGCAATTCTCTGAATGAGAGCCACTTCCTGCAGGAACACAAACTCCTGCCTCTCTGAACGTGCTGCTGTGTGAATGGACTCCAAGTTTCCGCCACACGTTCCCAGTCGGGACGCACCAACACAAATGCAGCCTGTGTCAAATGGGGGATGTCCTAATGAACTGAAGCTCTGCACATGTGCAGCTCCCGAAACTGCAGGACACTGGCTGTCTTACTGGAGCCGACAGTTTGTGTTAAACCAAGCATGAAGGCCCAGGAGTTTACAGCCGTCCTCATTAAAACAGAATTAACGGATTTATTGCGGTTTATCTTGGCTGGTTAATTATGAGGTTAACACACTGAATGACTTTTAAGAGCACTAAGAATGAATCGCAAATTATCCATCTGTTATACTAAAAGCAATAAGATACTCAAGTGATTTTACCAAATCCCTGAACATTACTGAACACACACTGTTGGTTTTGTGTTACACACACACAAAAAGAATGAAGCACCCACCAAAACCAAACAACAAAAAAAAAAAACCCTAACCAATAATAAAAAATAAATAAAATGGGCAGATAAATAACACTATAATGAAAAAAAATAAATAAATAAATAAATAAATAAATAAAGTTCCAAAGGGGAAAAAAAAAAAAAAAAAAAATCTCACTGATTTAAGAGCACCAAGAACAGGTCGGAATTAACAGACTAATACACTAAAAGAATTCAAATAATTTGGTGCTTTTACCAATGACTCGAACATTACTGAACATATGAATATTGAATAATAAAATTAAGTACCCACCAAAACCAAACAAAAATACATTAATAAATTTAAAATAATAATAAAAAAAAAACAACAACAACAACTGTAAATAAAAAACTAGCTAATCTTAAAAAAAGAATAAATAAGTAAATAAAAATAAAATACAAATAATATATTTATACCAGGGTTTTACCAGAACCCTGAACATACGCTTCTATTAGCCAAACAGCGCCATCTACTGGACGCAAAGGAAGTGTGCAGAACACAATGACGTTTCTGATGACCTTACCTCCAGTTTCTTCTCCATAGACTCGATTCTGTCCTTCTTGCTGGCCAGATTGGCTCGTGTGTAGCGGCTCTGTCCGGGCAGGTACAGGACCTGACTGTAACACTCCTCCCACACCTGGTTATACGCCTCCATAGACAGATCTCCATGACCCATCCCATGCTTCACCACCTCCATCTCCTGAACCAGCAGCTCTCCAGCCTGGTCAAACACACACCCGGCGTGAGCCGGCTTTCAATATAAAGAGTCATGAACTTCATGACTGAAGAGAACCAAACTCAATCTATCAGCACGCAATAAGCTCTTGTCTGAAATCAACTGAATAAAAGCAAACTGCTCCACATAAAGATTTCATGGTTGAATATATCAGAAATATCTAGGTCATAATCCAAAATAAAACTGCATAAAGAAAAAAGTCTAAGATTCATTTGCAATGTACCATTATCTTTGCCAAATTTAACCTCAATTTTCAGTACTGCAATACTGTAAAATGTGTCTTCATTAATACATTAATGAGAATGGCACCTTTTTGCACAAAAGTATTGGCTTATTTTCATTATAATTTTATTAATTCGTTGTGGCAGCCCTGCTTTTCATTACAAATTAACAATGGATTTAATTTTCAATTGCATGTGGAACACCATTTTTTTCCAATAAAAATACAAAAATCAATAAATTAATTAATTTGCCTTCTTTAAATCTTTTTAATTGAAGAAATAATCAACAGACTAACTGATCATCAAAATAATCAACAGTTTTGGTAAATTCACTTGTCCTATTGCTTTAGTATAATAAACAGATAATTCCATTTAATTTAAATGCTCTTAAAAGTCATCCACTGTTTTTTATTATTTATTTTTTTAAATATATTAAATATAGGATTATTATTTATTATAGGACTTATTTATATTTCACTTTAATGTTTGTTACATAATTTTATTGTTTATTATTGATTAGCTATATAAGAAACAGTTCATTCTAATTCATATTAGTGCTCTTAAAAGTCATTCACTGTTTAGCATTGTTTTAATATATTAAGTATTAAAATATATACAAATTATATTTAAATGTTTGTTAAATAACTGTATTATTGATTAGTTGTTGCAGCCTGCTTTTCAATAAAACAAAATTAACAATACTTTTCATTATCAATTGCACGTAGATCATTTTTCTCTATATAAAATAAAAGATTAAGCAAAGAAATAAATCAACAGATTAAGTGATCCTCAAAATAATAATCTTACTGCTTTAGTATATAAACAGTTAATTCTAATATCTTTCAGTGCCCTGAAAAGTCATACACTATGGGGTTTTAAATTTTTCACAAATATGTAATATTACAATATATCTAGATTTTATCTGAATTTTTTACTTAATTTTATTTATTACTGATTTTTTGTTGCAGACCTGTTTTTTATTACAAATTAATACCACATTTCATTATCAGCTGCATGCAGAATATAATTTTTCCCCATACAGAAAATGAAATTAGCATTTTCTAAAATCCAACTATTTTAAGAAATAATTTGAAGATTTGTTTGAATCATCAAAATCTATCAAAAGCCCTATTGAAAAGTAATGACAGTGATGTAAAATGTGCTTTACTTGGAATAAAGCCACAGTGCATCTTAATTGTCCTAAATAGGCATGATTTTCTTAAATATTTTCTCATTATGCAAAAATATGACCTGGACACTTCTAAATGTCACTCTTGCAAATAATTGCCAGGCCACAACCTCCAGAGATTCACTCAGAATTTGAATGACCTCTCCTGCCGTCTGCGTGTTACCACGTATAATTTAATCATATCATTTTAGAGTAAATCACACTCAGATTTTCCTACATGATAAAAAAGTGGGGGTCTAACAATTAAAAGCAGCAAACCTTTTTGAGCTCTTCCTCCGAGACCTTTTCGTAGGGGGTTTTCTCCAGGAAAGCGATGTGCTCACCGTTGTTGGAGCTGGATCCCATTCCTTTCCCCTTCTTGGCCTGGGCGTCGCTGAAGGGGTGATGCAGACAGTCGAAGTGGATCATGGTGATCATTTCTTTCTTAATGAGTTCTTCAGCCTGCTGCAGGTCCGTCAGCGGCGGCTCCACATTATGAGGCCGGAGTATCGTCTCATTCACCTGAACACACACACATACAACAGCATTAGTTTAGACTTCATCTCATGGTAGAGTACATCCCTTTAAACTATAAAAATGTACCATTTCTTTATTTGTATAACTTAACAACTATGAGCACTAGTCTAGAATGTCTTGTCTTACACATTGCATCAAATAATCAAGTTCTGCCCCACATTACTTTACTCTGCAATATAAATTTGCATTTTTCAAATGCAAGTATGTGGGAGTGTTGTTACCATTAAACTACAACAATACAAAAGATGCAAATTGAAATAAACCTGACATAAAAAAAAATAATAAAAAAATTACAAACATGCACTAAAAAGAAAATTAAAAAGAAAAATTAGAAATATTGCCTTGGCAACTAAATGAAAGTTTAAAGGGGTCATATGATACTATTTTAAAGATCATTATTTTGTGCATTTGGTGTAACAGAATATGTTGACATGCTTTAATGTTCAAAAAAACATATTTTTCAAATACTGTACATTACTGTAGTTCCTCTATGCCCCGCCTCTCTCAAACGCATCATTTTCTACAAAGCCCCTCCTTCCGACAAGTGCAGTCTGCTCTGATTGGCCAACTGACCCAGTGCATTGTGATTGGCTGAACACCACAAGCGCTCGTCGGAAATGTAACGCCCCTTACCATAATCGCGAGCTTCAGCTTTCAAAGTACATATAAAGACAGTTAATAATGTCCTTAGTTTTACCATGCAGTACACAAGCCGCGGTTAAGTCAGACAGCTGACTCCACTGTGATGTGACCCTGTCTCTCTCTCTCTCTCTCTCTCTCTCTCTCTCTCTAAAACACACGACGAGTTTACTCTACACTGCGCAAAACTCCGCATTTGGACAGTCAATAGCAAATACTTCAACAAAACATACTTACATTCGCTGATTTAAAAGCGCAAGATTGTCATAGCAAAGTCGGAATTGACCCTTTTTTTCTTTAGAAATAGCCTTTGTGCAAAGCCAGCCTTGTACTCTCCTAGGTTTAGACTGTCGTACATAAAATGCGTTGCACAAATTCAAACATTTGGTTTGTGCTGTTCTGTTGTAAACAAATCTTAACAATGATTCCTAAATGCATCTACTTTCGGAAAGGCCAAATAAAGTGCTTTTGCTTTCGCATAGAAACACACAGCGTCTCCCCAACACAGCTTCATCAGCCCTACTGCGGTTACTGAAACCACGCCTTCTTTCTTTGCGTGAACATTTGTGCGGCATTACGCAAATATTTCCACATCGTGATTTGCATTTGCGTTTGAAATTTGTTATTTTGTTTTCAGAATTGTGATTTGTTTTGCACTTCTCGGCCACTGTAGTTTTTCTCCTTTTAACCAAACTTCTGTATGTCTGTCAGGAAAAAAAAAAAAAAAAAAAAGTACTACTACTTTTTTAATACTTGAGTACAATTTAAAGTAGTACTTTTTACTTTTACTCAAGTATGTTTTTGGCCAGATACTTGTACTTTTAATTGAGTAAAATTTTCACTAAGTATCTTTACTTTCACTTGAGTAAAGTACTTTTGACACCTCTGGTAAACATACCCGTCAATAAATCTCATTCTCATTCTCTCATTCTAAATTTAATGATCACATGAAACTGAATTCAGATTAAACATGAAGCTAGACTAAAAATGCAACTAAATCCTGATAAATTAAGTGAACTTTGCAGAAGCGCAAGTAAATGACCTACACGCATTATACCTTCGCCCACCAATTGGATCCCGTCTTTGGGCCAATCTGGGTGGTTTCTTACATAGCCAAAGCAAGTTACTTAAGTTACTAAAGGGCATTACTAAAACAGAAAAAGTAATAAACACTAAAAAAAAGGAAAAAAATATTTGCTGCAAGAAAAAACTAAAATAAAAACAAATTTAAAAAATGATAAATACTATAACAGTATATTAATACCACCAAAATACCACAGTTTTGGGGCACAGTAATTGCAATAGATAAGTAAGTATGGACAGGATGTGTGTGTATTTCCTCACCTCTGCAGGTCTTGGTAAATCTCTCTGAACTGATGTGTGTCTCTGACGCAGCTCCTTCTCCCTCTCGGCCTCTCTGGCGGCCTGTGGAAATATCACACAAGATAAATTTCAGCAAAAACAAATATATAAACACTAAACACAGCACCCTCTGGATCCTGAGCATCATCCGTGTATTTACAGATCCCAGAAAGCTGCATTAGAAGCGGACGGACCAACGTGTTTGCCGGTTAACTGACCTGTTTACACAGCTCTATCTCAGCCGCATCCTCCATGAAACTCTCGTCCACCTCAGCTTCCTCCAGCTCTTTCTCAGCGTTTTCGGGAAGAACAATCTCAAAGTCATTTTTGGGCATCGGAAGAGACATCAAGCCCAGCCGGAGCTGCTCGCGGGACTCCCTTTGCTGGAACAGACAGAAAAGACGCTCAAATATATGCACTCAAGGACAAAATGGTTTAAATCTCAGACAAAGTCAGGCTCATTATTATGGGCGTTACACACCAAGTGTTTGGCAAAAGATGGGTCGCTGTAGTCCACACCACCATCCTCTGTGTTGATGTTGAGCTTGTCCCGCAGCGGGGTCCTGCCCGGGGTCACACCCACCGAGGGTTTAGGAGTCATCCCACCATGAGGGGTCATTCCTTCAGCTCCGTGACTGGGGGTTCTGGGAAACCATATGCATAAAGTCATTACTCACACAGCTCATTAACCTGAAATTTAGCACATACTTTAACATTATGAGACATTAATATTCAAAAGTTTGGGGTCAGGGTTGGTAATGTTTTTAAAATAGTCTCTTATGCTCTCCAAAGCTGCACTTATTTGATCAAAAATACATTAAAAACTGTAATAGTGACATTTTATTACAATTTAAAATAAGTGTTTTATTTAAGTGTATTCAATATAGTATAACATGTAATTTATAATAATAATAATAATTCATTACATTTATACAGTGTAATTTATTCTTGTGATACAAAGATCATTCTAATCAGAAATCATTCTAATATATTCTGATTTGCATTAACACTTCAGTTTATTTTAGCAATGTTGAAAACAGCTGCTTTATATTTTTACTGACTTTTTTTTTTCAGGATTCTTTAAAAACTTCAAAAGAGCAGCATTTATTTGAAATAGAAATCCTTAGTAACATTATAAATGTCTTTACTGTCACTTTTGATCAATTTAATGCGTTCTTGCTGACTAAAATTATTACTTTCTTATAATAAATAAATAGAATCTTACTGACCCAAAAGCTGTAATGAAATTGGAATTTTATACTAACGTCCCAATCATAAGCCTGAAATTTATTGAACTGTATTACTGGGTGGAAAATTGGCTTTTTTATTAATATTAATATATATATTATTAAATATTACTTCTGGCTGAACAATATTTTGAATTTTGAATTAGCTTTTATATTTTAATTTTAGGTAAAAGTTTTAGTAATTTTTTGTGCTTTTGTCATTTTTATTAGTTATGGGGATTTTTTTATATTTCTTTTATTTTTATTTCAGTTTTAGTCATTTGAGTTTGTTGTGGTTAACTGCCAAGGCAAAATCCCAATTAAAAAAAAAATTGTAGTATTTATATTATTATTTCAGTTTTATTTCAATTCAAATTAAAGCGGGCCAATCATAACTAGCCTAAATGTAATGAACTGTATTAGTGGGTGGGAAATTGGTTTATTAATTTATATTAATAACTATTATTTAATGCAATGCATTACAGTGATTTCTACAACACTCCTGAACCTTGACAAAATCACTTGTAAACCACAGTCTTGAGTGGATTATTGCTTTAATATGGCATTTTATTTTTGAAGACACTTTACAGAACTCGATGACTATGAGAGCAAACATTCTAAGCTACATTTTTCATGTAAAGTGCATGTTTTCATGCATGATGGGTACCTGAAGGGTGTAGACAGCACCGTGTTGGGCGTCTGGACCACCTGTCTCTGTGGTGTGACACCAGAGAAGTCGCTCTCATGCAGGGGGGTGTTCAGCCCTCCTTTAAGAGGAGTGTCCACGTTGGTAAGCGCCATCAGGTTCTGGGCTTCCTGTGAGGGTGAAAGAACCGAGCAGTGAGACTCAGGACATAAAACAGCCAGTTTGGGAAGTACGTGAAACTGGACCAAACCTGCAGGATCTTGTCCTGTGCCGCTGGAGTTCTGGGTGTGCGCAGGGCCATGGAGTTATTGGTCACGTTGTATTCGGACAGAAGAGCGCTAGAGGCCGAGTTTGTGATTCCAGACTCTTCGGCGGTCTGACGGGCGATTTCGCTGGCCTGACCCAGTTTGACAACCTCCTCCAGCTCGGCGTCAGAGATCTGAAACGAAAAATCAGTAAAATGCAGTTTATTCAAAATAAACTAACCACAACTTCTATATTAAACTACTAGAAAACTATTATTATAACTATCATAAAACACATTTGAGTGGTTCAGAGTGATCAACATGTTGCAATCAGTGTTATGGAAATAATATTATTATAGTATTTATCAATATTTTGAATTAGCTTTTAATTTGCTTGTGCTTGTCATTTGCATTAGTTTTTGTTTATATAGAGAGAAATTTAATTTACTTTGTTAATGTGTTGATAATTAATATTTTAGTATTATTTATATACTAGTATATTATTAATATTTTGAATTAGCTTTTACTTTTATATTTTCAGTTTTCATTTTAAATTCTAAAGTTTTAGTAATTATTTGCGCTTTTGTCACTTCTATTAGTTTTTGTTTTGATTTCTATTTAGATTCATTTGGTTAACATGCTGCAATCAGTGTTAATTTAGTACTATTTATATACCATTATAATTTTCATCTATATTTAGAATTATCTTTTAATTTCATGTTTTCAGGTTTGCTTTTAACCTTAGTTTTACTCATTTTGCTTTTTTAAAATTATAATTCTATTTCTATTTATTTTATTTGGTTAACATGTTGCAATCAGTGTTATTTTAGTTTTACAGTATTTATTAACATTTTGAATTAGCTTTTAATTTTATATTTTCAATTTTAATTTTATTTTAAGGATTAGTAATTTTATGTGCTTTTGTCATTTTTATTAGTTTTTTATTTCTATTTAGATTGAATTTATTTTGATTTCACTTTTAGTCACTTTTCTGCAATAATTTTCATTTCATTTCTAAAGTTTTTAATCCAATATTTATATTTGATTTCAATTAATGAAAAAGCTTTTTAACAGTTTTAGTTAACAATAACAGCACTGGCTCCGATGCAGTTCATAGGATTTTCTATGGTTGCAAAGGCATAAGTCCCAGAGATTTTTACCAGGGTTAAAGCAGTACAGTTTGTGAGAACTCTGACCTGTGGTGCCGGAAGCACCAGTTTGCTTCTCTTCTTTGTAAACTCTGACACTCCACTGGTCTGCAGGATGGCCGAGGGCAGATCGGACTCCTTCTTCTTCTTGATCTTCTGTCTGTCCTTCTTTCGGTCATGATCCTCCTTCTCACTATATACAAAAAAGCACAGGGGTGATCAAAAGCACACCCATCCAGGACACTGAACTACCTGCAGCTCTACAGGAGGACGTTTGACACGACCCGGCTCACCTCCTGAGTTCTCCATCGAGATGCTGCTGGCGCAGTCGTTTGAAGTCCGGTTGCAAAGGATCGTACTGCTCCATGGACGTATCGTAGAAGCCCTGCGCGGGTTTCTTTTCAAACGGGATCTCAGCATTATAGTCGACACCTCTCTTCTTCTTGCGCTTCTTCTGAATGTCGATGCCTGCAGCTCGCAGCTCCCTGCGCTTCTGAAGTGCTGCCAGACGACTGCAGAAAACAGCGGAGAGAACACAGTGAGGACGGCTTCATGATCAACACCTCTGATAAACAACTCAATGTGATCAACACTGTGAGAACTAGTAAAATGCTCATTATTACACTGTCAATGGCAAGCTGCTAAATATATAAATACATAAATATAAATATGAATATATACACACTGCTGTTCAAAAGTTCAAGATCAGTAAAATTTGTAATGTTTTTAAAAAGTCTCTTCTGCTTTCCAAGGATGCATTAATTTGATCAAAAATACAGAAAAAAAAGAGGAATATATTAGTGAAATATTATTGCAATTTCAAATAACTGTTCTATGTTAATATACTTTAAAATATAGTTTATTCCTGTGATACAAAGCTGAATTATCAGCAGTCATTACTCCAGTCTTCAGTGTCACATGATACTTCAGAAATCATTCTGATTTATCATCAATATGCTAATTTATTAGCAGTGTTGAAAAGAGTTTTGCTACTTAAAGGGGTCATATCATTATTTTGTGTATTTGGTGTAACAGAATATGTTGACATGCTTTAATGTTCAAAAAACACATTATTTTTCAAATAATGTACATTATTGTAGGTCCTCTGTGCCCCACCTCTCTCAAACGCTTCGTTTTCTACAAAGTCCCTCCTTCCGACAAGCACAGTCTGCTCTGATTGGCCAACTGACACAGTGCATTGTGATTGGCCGAACACCGCAAGCACTCGTCGGAACTGTAACGCCCCTTTCCATAATCGCGAGCTTCAGCTTTCAAAATAAAAGTACAGACAGTTAATAATGTCCTTAGTTTTACCATCAGGTCAAGTCCAAAAGGGGAACAGAGTCGCGTGACAGACACAGTGATGAAGCTCGTATGTATTTGCACACAAGCCGCGGTTAATACAGCTGACGTGCTGTAATGTGTCCCTGTCTCTCTCACACACGCGCGCGCACGCGCACACACACACACGACGCGCAAAACTCCGTGTTTGAACAGTCAATAGCAGGTACTTAAACTACTAACAAAACATACATACAGTCACTGATTCAGAAGCGCCAGATTGTCATAGCAAAGTCAGAATTACCTCCTCTCCTAGGTTCACAAAACTGTCGTCCATAAAATGCGTTGTGATAACATCTGGGTTGTGTTGTTCTGTTGTAAGTAATCTTAATGATTCCTAAATGCATCTACTTTCGGAAGGCAAACTAAAGTGCTTTTGCTTTCGCCTAGAAACACACAGCGTCTCCCTGCCATGGCTGCTTCAACACTACTGAGGTTACTGAAACCACGCCTTCTTTCTTTGCGTGAACATTTGGGCGGCATTACGCAAATATTTCCACATCATGACATCAAGAGTGGCGTGGCAGAGTCTTAACTTTGATAAAGAATATCTCTTTGGTTTTGAGACTTTAGTCTTTGCAACTTTATGGATCTTATCTATGCACAATCAGCTTGTAACACTCCAAAGAGAAAGGAAAACTTGAAATCGCATCATATGACCCCTTTAATATTTTTTGGAACATGTGATACCTTTTTCAAGATTCTTTAATGAATAAGATGTTAAAAAGAACAGCATTTGTTCAAAATAGAAATCTTTTCTAAGACCATCACTTTTTTATCAATTTCCCGCATCCTTGCTGGATAAAAAAAGAAAGAAAACAATTTACTGACCCCAAACTTTTGAACAGTATTGTAGTATAGTCTTACAAAAATTCATTCAGAGACCTAAAAGTGTTCTTATGACCCCAGATCTTACCGCGCTTCCTCCAGCTGTTTCTCTCTGGCTTTCCGCTTTGCCTTCTTGCCTTGTGTGTTGGCCAGTCGAGCTCTGGCTTCAGACAGCATCTCCAGCTCATCTGCACATGCAAGTTTATACATGTCATGCGTTGTCTTTTCAATCGCAGTGCTAAAACGGTTTTCATCAGACACTCACCTTCATCCATGTCCACAGGGTCAGGTCTGGCTGGTTTGGTCTCAGGGTTTGGGTCGATCTCTCCTGGTTTAAGCTTGCGAGGGTCATCGCCCACATCATCTTCATTCTCTCTCTGGGCGGCTTTATCTCTGCGACCATAAAGAACAAATTAATAAAATTCTTCATCTACAAAAAGGTGCATGTAAAACCAAAAAGACGCATGTAAAACCAAAAAGACAACATGACTCCACTGAACTTGAATTATATGATCAACACATTTAGAATTAGACTGGATTGTGAAAGATTAACATTGATTATAGTTTTTTTCACTTTATTGTTCAAAAGTATGGAAGCCCGTTACCGCCACAGGATTAAATGAATAAAAAAGGACTTTTTTTTTTGCAACTTTTTTATTTCACAATTCTGACTCTGAAAGTATTCTGCCTTTCCCCCCTCGCAATTCAGAGTTGACTTTTTTTCTCTCAGAATTGCGTAATTGCCAATAACTCGCAACAACATACTCGCAATTGCAAGAAGCAAAGTCAGAATTGTGAGAAAAAAGGCAGAATTTTGAGTTTACATACTATCGCAATTGTGACTCATCTCAAAATTTTGAGATATAAAGTCCAATTCTGAGGAAAAATGTCGGCTTACAATTTCAAGTTTGTATCTCACAATTCTGACTTTATAACTCACAATTGTGAGAAATATGTCTGAATTGTGAGTTATAAAGTCGCATTTACTTTTTTTTTTTTTTTTATTCAGTGGAGGAAACAGAAACAGTTCACCGGTGAAAGTAATTACATGTTGTTTGTATAGTGCACCAAACTGTACATACAGCAGATACTCATAATGCTCCAGACACTGAGCAGCTGTTCGTCCGATGATGGGGGCGATTGTCCTCCACTGAGTGGGCATCAGCTTGGCCAGGTGAAGAAGTTTCTCCTCTTCCTCACGTGACCATTCTGTTTTCTTGATGCTGGGGTCCAGCCACTCATACCTGTGAGAAACAAAACATAAGTGACGAACACATCAGACCTGGAATATATGATCAAGAGATTGCATATTTGGGCATCACAGCACATTCAAATGCACCTATGATGCTGAAAAATACTGTACAGATAGGCCGATCACTAGGTTTTGAGATGATAACTTGAGTGATATAAACTCACCATCTGGCTTTACACTGTTTGGCTGATTTGCGGTGCAGCAGGGATGCGATTCGAGACCACTGATTTTTGCCATATTTCATTACAGCTGCTTTGAGAATCTCATCCTGTTAATAAATCACATCAAAGACATGAATAATTAGAGAGGTCTTAAATAACACATCAGGGATGCAACAACAAGACGACTCAGATAACATATCATTTTACTAATCTAACTTCAGCTTTGAAAAGCATTCTAATTCAAAACTCAAATAAGGATGAAACGGAGTCATTTCCACCATAATAAATAAAAATGAGCCTAAAAATGTTCTCTCAAAAGTTAGTGTATTTGTCTATCAAGAAGACAACAGTGTCAGTGAGAAGCAAGGTAAATGTGAATAGAATATATTTACATGCATGTAATTTCCAGGAAAGCTGTCAACTAATAAATAAAAAATACATATACTTAATACTAATGTATAATGAATAAAAATAAAATGTGCTTCACGAGTTAATACACATGTAATTCAATTTTTGATTTAATAAATGATATTAATATTTGAAAAACATAATTATTAAAATATAGATATCGAAATATAATCAATCTTGACGTACAACGTCAGTCTTTATGCACAGTCTAACTAATAATCAATCTAAATTGTGTGGCATGCATGTTTTTGATATTATATTCACTCAATAAAAAACATAATTCATAAAAATGTATAAATATTCAGCCCGAGCTGAAGGCTGTCCACATCACAACATATAACGAAGCAGCAAATGAAAACACAGCAATGCAGATTCTTGTAAAATTCCAATAAATAATCATCATATGAAGTTTAAATGCCTTGACGAATAAAATGCTGGTGATTAATGGAGTTTTAATGCTGAAATATTGTGTGTGTGTGTGTGTGTGTGTGTGTGTGTGTGTTTTCTAAACAAACCTCAGTGTTGCGCCACACGCCTCCTTTGATCATAATCCGCGGCATGTTGGCGATTTAAAGTCTTCACACGCGCCCGCGCAGCAAAATCTTCTTCTGGAGTCTCAAATACGTGAAATTAAAAAGAAATCAGGGAAATAAACTTTGAGTTTCAGCTGCAGCACGTTCAACTGCAGGTGAGGAAATCGAAATGGCTACAGGCGCACAGAACTGTGGGAAACAGGCTCTTCCTCTATTGATTCATACGAGCTCTGTCGTGTCACTTGAACTCAATATCGCCCCTCGCGACAGAAAGGCGAACGACAGGCTGAACACTATCGTTTGGCTATATCTGTTTTTAATAACATTTGTTTTTTCTCCCTTTTAGTTTTGTTAGACCATATTTTTTTATTATTGTACCATACTTTGGTAAACAGTGTTGTTTTAATTGTGCTTTCTAAATAAACTAAAACTGTTTTTGAAAAAGTTTGCTTTATACAATGATAAACACTTTCAAATGATTAAAGTAAAGAAAAGTAAAATCTGAAATTGTATATTATACATTTCACAAAATAATTATATTATTATATTATAATTAAATAAGTATATTGTTCTTGAAATAATAACCTACATATAATAATAACCTAATATCCTAACTTAAAAAAAATAAACTTGAAATAAAATAACCAGCTCCCATATATGACCAGAAAATGATATTTTAAAACTTAAATAATAAAATAACAACAACAACAATAATAATAATATTATTATTATTATTAATAATAATAATAATAATAATAAATATTACTATTATTATTATTATTATAACAATAATAATATTGTATAATTAATATAATAATAATAATAATAATAATAATAATAATAATAATAATTCTGGCTTTTATGTAGTCTCTTATAAATATTATTTTAGTATTAATGTTTTACAATTGTAATTTTTTTTTTTTTTTTTTTGGGAATGTCCTAAGGTATACAAGTTTTGGACAGAACTGAAAAAATATTTACAAAAAGTGATGAACACTGTTAATTTTGTTAATAAAAACTGATATGTTTAGATATTTTTCATTGGGTGTTGGTGATAAAATGTATGTATTTAAAATAAAAAGTATGTATTTATTATGTATTTATTTATGTATTTACTATATTTGATCAGTATGATATTCAAAAAGTCAAATGATTTGAAAAAATGTTTGAACAACTCAAAACTGATATTAAAAAGTATTTGGAAACAATATCTACCTTGAGAGCAATACAATATACAGTTGTTATGTATCAGTGATGTACAATGGTTTTTTTTTTTTGGACATGCATACTCTTGTCTTGAGTGTACAATATCCTTGGATTTGATTGATTGATTGATGAGCTATAGAAAGTTCCACTTGTAACTTTGGAACAAGTTCCGTAAGGAGTTGAGGAGCAGTTCTTTTGGTTCCGTCTTTGAGGTGTGGAGCTGCATGTCCTGGAACACCTGGAGGACTTCAGAGACTGTGACATCTGACGCTCCGCTGAATGGCTTCAGACGCCTGGAATGATGTTTGATGTGTTATCGAACAGAAGAACCCAATGTTCAGCTTTCAGCTCCAGAACAAGCCAGAAGCCCATCACGTCTGAAACATCTCTTGCACTCTGAACTCTTGAACTCTGAGGAAATTATGTTCCCAAATCAAGCCCAAAGTATCAGGAATGAAACCACCAAAAACAACTGGAGACCAGCATAAGCATCTAATTGTTTGAGTAGAGAAGTTCATAAAATTATAAGGAGGAACGATATCATTGGCTTAAGATTTTTTTTTTTTTTTTTTTCCCAGCTGATGACGATAAAAACACTGACAGCCAATCAGAATACACCCTACTTCGCAGAGCCTGAGATAACTGCAGCGCGTGCTTAAATAAACAAAACGTTATCATGCTTGGTATGGATGCTAATAGCCTATTGTTGTAATACTATCTTTTTTTAATATTGTTATCATTATAGTTATCTTTAAAGGATGATATGGACGCTAATTATCTTTAAAGGATGATACGTTTTAATAAATGTGATCATAGACTACATAAAAACAGTCTTGAACCTGACCATTCTTATTCTACCAGTCATTAATTACTCACCCTCATGTCCTTTCAAACCTGTAAGTTCTCTGTTCATCTTCGGAACAGAATTTAAGATATTTTTGATGAAATCCGAGAGCTCTCTGGCCCTCCCACAGACAGAAAGGGTCCTACCACGATCAAGACACCAAAACACAGTAAGGACATCGGTAAAATAGTCCATGAGACATCAGTGGTTCAACCGCAATTTTATGAAGCTACGAGAATACTTTTTGTGTGCAAAGAAAACAAAAATAATGACTTCATTCAACAATTCTTCTCTTTCTTCTTCTCCTCTAGCTTTGTAAAAATTATGATTGAACACTGATGTCACATGGACCATTTTAACAATGTCCTTAATATGTTTCTGTGCCTTGCTGTGGTGGTACCCTTGCTGTCCATGGAGGGTCAGAAAGCTCTCGGATTTCATCTAAAATATCTTAATTTGTGTTCTGAAGATGAACAAAGGTCTTACGGGTTTGGAACGGCATGAGGGTGAGTAATTAATGGCAGAATTTTCATTTTTGGGTGAACTATCCCTTTAAGAGAGAACGTCCCAATGCTAAACAAGCAGTTACAGTTTAGTATCTCTAGTTATTACTTTTAGTAACAATAAGTAGCGCTGTACCATATTCACCTGATAAACCACATTATTTGCAGTTAATGTGTTTGTGCTTTGTACCATGAACAATAGGCCTACATGTTAATGTTGTTTTTCAAATATTTTTTGAACTGTTGAGCTTGACAAGGTCAGCATTTGCATAAACATTATGAAAGAATGATGAAGACTGTAATAGAAGCAACTCATCTCGTCTTCGCAACAGAATTTTGTCCTTCATTCAACTTGAGACACGCAAACTAAACATCACAGATGGCAAAAGTGTTTCGGACTTCTCTGAACAAATCACAACATTTCCAGAAAGATGACAGTCCAGTGATGGGCCCTATAGAGAGTAAATAAACAGCCCTGTGTCAACGTTAAAAAGCAGTGCTCTTGTGCCAGGAGAGGCCATCAGGAGCGATAAATGACACACAAGAGTCCCGAGGCGAAATATGAAGCAAATCCTCCAAGCAGGTCATCTTTTCTGACTGCTAATGTTGAAAATGAAGAAAACTGCAGGAAGGTTTTCTTTCCGTGAGCCGGAGGGGAGCAGCACGACCATGTGAGGAGCAGAGATAGGAAGGACTGATCGGGCGCCACAGAATTTGAAGAGGCTTCTCTCCAAGTACAAAGCAGATCTGGACTGAATTCAAAACCTTGGGCAAAAATGCAAAGTGAGCACATTTTCCTAAGAAACTTGCTAAGAAACCTGACGTCAACAGAACTGCAAGGTAAAGTTACAGTATAGGCTATGCATTAAGAGGAAGCTCATTTCACACCAGTATCGTTAACTAAAACTAACATATAAAAAACCAAAATAAATGTTATCTGTGATAGAATCAAATATAAAAACGTAAATTTATGCTAGTTACTAAAGCAACATTTCCCATTTTTGGTTAGTTTAAGTTGAAATACTAAAATAACTGAAACTAACTAAATAAAAATCATTATATATAAATCAATCAATCAATCAAATCAATAAATAACACCTAAATATGACAAACACCCAACAAAATAACACAAACACAGAAAATACACACACACACACACACACACAAATCTAATTTAAAATATAAACAAAAATTATAGTAGTAGTGAGATTATAATACTGTTACACAGCAAAACATTCAATAAAATACAGGATTATACTGTAGTACTACCAACAAATGTAGATGTCATTTGTTAAAAAGTTTTTCAAAAAAAAACATTAAATGTGAAATGTCAATCAGGGGATTCTGAATGTCAGTTTATGTCTTTTTGCTATAAACTTTAACATAACTTCATTTTTCTCTTTTCCAAAACTGTAAAATTACATGAAATATCCCATTAGATTTATTAAAGTTTTTCACCATATATAGCAAGGGAACCTTAACCAAATTATAGTCTTTTTCCATTAAAATTATGATTATTTTTACAGTGTAGGTCAGGACGTTGTGGGTGGTTACCAAGGAATTGCTATAGTTAAAGGGATAGTTCACTCAAAAATGAAAATTTGATGTTTATCTGCTTACCCCCAGGGCATCCAAGATGTAGGTGACTTTGTTTCTTCGGTAGAACACAAACGAAGATTTTTAACTCAAACCGTTGCAGTCTGTCAGTCATATAATGGCAGTCAATGGGACCCACAGCTTTGAGAGTCAAAAAAACATACACAGACAAAACCAAATTAAACCCTGCGGCTCGTGACGATACACTGAGGGGTCTTAAGACACAAAACAATCGGTCTGTGCAAGAAACTGAACAGTATTTATATCATTTTTTACCTCTGATCCACCGCAATGTCCAACTTTCCTGAGCGCGTTCACAACAGACGCTCAGTGTGCTCTGGCATAGTTAGGGGTGGAATGGTATGCGTATCGAACCGTACGGTTCACGTGGCAAATTCCAAATAGAAGTGATCATCCCTATCCCTTTGGCGTGGGGACTTTGCAGGGCACGTGCGTGACATTATTTAGTCGTTTGGAATGCATTTGGCAAAGGGAGAGACGTAATTTCCTCATTATCTTCAGCTGGGATGTTCCCGTGACAACACAGCACGGTGTGCGTCAGCAGATGTCACTGTTTTAATGTCATAAATGTCTTTTTATTGTTGTTAGCATAACTGTTGCAAATGAACATACATTTTATATTTTAAAACGTTTTTAAAGTTTTTTGCTATATAATATATAAAAACTAATATGTATACAACTTTTTAAAATATAAAATGTATATTTTTTTATGCCAGTGTCCATTAGCGAATCTGCTGACGCAAAAATGGGACCCATTTTTTTTTTGATTAACCTGATCCTAGGCATAGTAGACGCATGCGCGGAAGTGATCTAAACGATGAGTGACGTATAAGCTCAACAGATCGCTTCCGCGCATGCGTCTACTATGCCAGAGCACGTTGACGCGGTACGTGCCGGCTGTTGTGAACGCGCTCAGGACAGTTGGACATTGCGGTGGATCAGAGGTAAAAAATGATATAAATACTGTTCAGTTTCTTGCACAGACTGAATGTTTCATGTCTTAAGACCTCAGTGTATCGTCACGAGCCACAGGGTTTAATTTGGTTTTGTCTGTGTATGTTTTTTTGACTCTCAAAACCGTAGGTCCCATTGACTGCCATTATATGACTGACAGACTGCAACGGTTTGAGTTAAAAACCTTTGTTTGTGTTCTACCGAAGAAACAAAGTCACCTACATCTTGGATGCCCTGGGGGTAAGCAGATAAACATCAAATTTTCATTTTTGGGTGAACTATCCCTTTAAGATGTTCTGAGTGGATTTTAGCGTGTTGTTATGCTGTTGCTAGGGTGTTCTGGGTGGTTACTAGGCGGCCACATAACCAGCTTACAAATTTATGTTCTAAGAACATTTTCCAAACATTCAATCTTGGTTGTTGGAACAGTGATTTGAAATGTTCTAAAAATGCAAAAAGGTCCAGTTTTTTAAATGATAATGGAATGTTTACATCAAGATAAGCGTAACGTTCCTGCAACGTTCTTTAAACTCAATTTTTGTATAGACACTCAGCATTAGGAACATTCATTGGTCCCAGTCACAAGAGTTTGCCCTTCATCTCTCTGTGAGTTTCTGGTTTCTAGATATGTATTTTTTTTTTTAAGTGAATCAGTATGTGTGTTCTCTGTTCTTCACCAGCTGAGCTCCAGGAAGACATTTCCATGACAAGTAGGTCTCTCACACTTTTAATTCCTCTGTGCTTGCGTTTGATGCGCTGTGTGGGAGGAAGTACTGTAGTGAATTGGGATTAGAGATCACAGCGAGATGATGCGATTTAGAGCTTTGAGATATAATCTGTTTATAGTCATATTGTGCCACTGCGCCGAGCTCATTAAAACCAATAAACTTTAAACCAATAAAGTCGACGAGCTCAAAGTGAAATTCAGCAACCCAGGAAGAGAAATTAATCTGCTCAACTAGACGGCATGAGCGTATTCACACACAGAGAGAAACAGAAAGTAATTATATTTATTAACATATTATTATTATCACAAAAATTATGAGATTACTTTTTTATTAAGAGCGCTACTGATCAGATACGCATATGCTGAGCTGCAATGAAGCAACAGAATTGCTTATTAATTGCTAAATTGCTAATTATCACAATGTGGATCTCTTTTAATAAAATGTAATGAAACTTGAATCTTTAAAGATGTTGTTCTGTCTGCCATCTACAGTATATAGTGTAATAAAAGTTTATGTTGATCATTTCTAATGGTAACCTGAACCCAGTTGTTCAGGAAGTTTAAACTCAGGTTTTGTTAACCAGGATCGGGTAATCCATTTTACCAGTTTTTCAACGCAACATTTGATTAACCTGATCCAAATACATATACATAATTTTTCAGATTATGATACTGAGGGTTTGAGCCATTCCAGATAAAACCATTGGAGTATGTGATCTAATTTGATTTCAAAATCCTTTTTGTTTCTTTTTTTGAACAACCCATTTTCAAGGTTTGATCAACAGCCAAAATCCAGAATACTTTTACTAACATCTTGGCCCAGAGGTTTGTTGGTTGGATCCATGTAACATTACTTAATAAACACCCTGCAAAAATAACAACTGATCTGGCATTATTTCATGAGTTACAACACTCATGAATTTGATGTTATTTTCACCAAGGCCCACCAAGTTGATCACAAGAAATTTTCATATCAAATTTCAGCAACCAGATTGGATCAGATCTTGAAAATGGTTTGTTCAAAAGAAAAAAGAAAAGATTATGAGATTGGATTAGATCATGTAAACCAATATTGGATTTGATCTGGATATTGATAATCCTCAACCTTCAGTATATGTTATATTGTTCAAACCGTCTTTGTAGGATTGGGATTCCTTTAATCCAGTAAATCAGCTTTATCCTGATCCCAGCAGAAGCGTGCATTCAGGAGCAAAATGTAATAAAAAAATGTAATAAAGTTTGGTGAAATAATGTTTGAAATTGTGGTATATACACATTGATATAACATGTCAAAAATAATATATTTAATTTTTGTCCCTGTACAGTATATTAATGGCTCAATCATCAGAGGTGAATCAGTCAAAACTAGTCAACTGTATTTTTGCATGTATACTTGTTTATTTATTTTGTTGTGAGATACATATTGTGATATGCAATGCCATTTACAGCACTGGAAATCCAGATTTGGTAATCCTGAAAATTATGTATCTGGATCAAGGTGATGCAATCCAATTTTACTTTGAAAAACCGGCACAGAAGTAAAATGGATTACCAGCTCCTGGATTGCAAAACAAGGGATTTTTAAATCCAGATCATTCTGATCCAGACTAAATGTTTTGAAAAACTGGGTCCAGGTATTTATTTTCATGCATCTCCAAAACTACTGCCATCTATAGGTTGCAATGTTTAAATCAACTGATCACTGCAACATTACTGTTTGTACAAACAAACAAACAAACAAAAAACTGATCATTCTCATCATTTACTCAACCAGACTTTCTTTATTGTGTTAAAATCAAATATTTATAATATTCATAATGCTCCTGTCTATACAATGAAAGCAGACAATGGCCAGGCTGCAAAAAGCACCCCCCCCCCCCCCCAAAAAAAACAGCATAAAAGTGTCATAAAAATTATGCACATAATTTTTATGTTATATTCCAGGTAGCCACGTGAGAACTAACCAAAATTTTAACGATTTATTCACTAAATTTTGGGTTTTGAGCAACATGAGTAAATGATTTTGTTATCATTCCTACAGTAAAAATTGCAGTAAATAAAATGTAAACAAACAAGTACAAAATAATGGGAAACACGCCTTTGTCTTCTCATAGTTTTCACTGTTACCCTTCCCCTTCGTTCAGGTTGGCATTGCTGTGCATTCGATAGCCTTCATCTTTCTGTTGATTAAAAGCAGAATTGAAAAATCCCTCAACACAGAGCACAACAAGAGGAATCTAATAGGCATGCAGAGCTGCCAGCATGTGTTTACAGTCTTGGAGCGTGATCAATAACTCTTCTGCTTTTTACACAGGCGCTCCGCCTGGAGGAGGTCAGCTGGCTGGAGGCGGCTCATTGATCAGACAGGAAACAAACCTGAGAGACGCTGCCAGCAGCCCATCATTCACTCTCACACACACACACACACACACACACACACACACACAGGTGCGCAGTCATTAGCATACGGCAGACTACAACAACCACCGACAGACCCACACCTCACACTGAACAAATCTTCTCAACGACACCGCAGCTCTGATGCTTTTCAATGCACGGTCAGTGAAGTCAAGATATATATGCAACATGTTAATAAATCAGGCAGCTGTGTTTGCTAGAACCTTACTGTAAGAACTTTACTGTGATGTATGGTTGCAACACTTTTTTGCAACAAACTTGAGCTTACATTAAAAATCATATAAAAGTGTAATGATATATGTTAACATAGGCCTACCAACCTGCTGAAGTTGTAACATTTGTTTTGTACCTTTACTGACAACTACAGAGGAAGTCACATGATGAATCCAAGTTATTTTCTTTAAGTTGAGGTAAATACTATAATATAGAAGCAGCACACCAACACAAAATACCATCACACAACACTAAAATAATGCAATAAACATTCATTTAACAACATGAGATGTAGCATTAAACCATATGTACCTAAACGAAAACGAAAAAACAACAACAAAAATACATAAGGCGATTGGTAGTTTTTTTGCATATAACAAGTGAACCCCCCCCCCATGATACAAGATACAGTAGCAAAACCAGCCAGTTTCAGTCAAGTGTCAGGGAGAGAATGGTAAAATATCATTTAGAAATAATTTATGACTTGACATTATAAGCGGACATCTGGGGAAAAATACTTTGGCAAATAAATCTATTGATCGTGTGAGGGCAGCTTCTGCTTTGATCTAATGTGAAATGCCTCATCTTTTTTGCCAAGTGTTTGACCATAAATATCCCGAGAAAGCCAGCGGTAATTACATTGCATTGTGCTGAGAGACTGTCAAGGTGAAACTTTAGACTTAATATTCAGAGCTCATTCTCAGCTCCATTATTCAGCTCAAGCACCTGTTCTCCCTCATTATCATCCGAGTGGAAATACTTGCTTTGGCTCCTTCACTTTAGCAAAAAAAGAAATAGTGAGCGAGAGAGGCAGAAAAAAGGTAGTGAAGTGTCACAGTCATCTGTCATCATGGGAATCGCCTGCCTGACCCAAACCTGCAACTAGACTGATTGATTCATTAAGGTCTGAGACACTGTCTCGACTCCTTCGTCGGCACAATTTAACGTGAGAGTCGTGCACAAAAACGCCTCATTAAAGTGTTCGCAAGTCCGCTCTGTATTGATATTCCTCAAACATTCTGGTTAAGGTTGGTTCTAAACCAAACTATTAAACTGATGCAGTTAATTCAGTCTGAATTGTATAACATACAGACTCCAGGTGAACTCGAAAATTCAGTCTTAAGTATTAAAGTTTGAAAATCTCTCAGTGGCACACACTGTTAAAATCTTCAGCATTCAAAATGTAACCAGCTGTAATGATGGCATCTTCATGATATTTGCATACTGAATTACAACTGGTTGTCTTTCCTACACTGATTTGCATACTGAATTGTGATTGGTCTTGTCTTATTTGCTTATACTTTACCATTTATAGTCTTTCCACTGCTCAGTGACTATTGTACAGTAAAAGTTCACAGGAAATGGACAGGGGAATATAAATTAAATATACAGTGTACGAAGTATAGACTCTCTCCTTCTCTCTCTCTCTCTGTCGATATATATATATATATATATATATATATGTTTATATACTTTACACATTTTATTTATATATTTGTATATAAATTGTGTGTGTGTTTGTGTGTGTGTGTATATATATATATATATATATAGTATAAGTATATAAATATAAATAAAATTAAATATAAAGTGTGTGTGTGTATGTATATATATATATATATATATATATATATATATACACATTATATAATACATTATATATTATATGAACTTTTTATTTTTATATAAAAATATATGTAAACGTGTGTGTGTGTGTGTGTGTGTGTATACCATGTATATATGTATACTAAACTGTTATTTATCGCTAAATATACATTTATATATATATATTTTTTTTAAATATTCATAATATTATAATTTAGATAATATTTATAATTGTATATACTCATAACAAAAAATAACTAAAAATAATTTGATGAATGAAAATGTCTATTCTCATTTTTTAGCCAATAAAGTATCACTTTAATTTTTCCTCTTTCCTACTACTTGTTTCACTTCTGTTTCAGTTTTTATAACCATTTCTTACTATGTGTTAGTAAGTTGTTGTTGCTGTTTTTAAAACATGCATGTTTGGCTCAGTGTTGATGTCTGTATTGGTTGTTTATTAAGTTTTAGTTTTATTTAATTTTAGTACTTCATACTACATGGAAATGAAATATATTGCATTTATTTTTATATGTATGTATATGTGTGTGGCTGTACATATGTTTTTTTTTTTGGTGTTTGGCTTAGTGTTATGTTAGAAGCACTATTATGCTCATACCTTTTGTTGTTTTAATATTTTAAATTGTTTTTAGCTTTACTTTGTTTTCATTTAAATGTTTAGTTTTTGAAATGTTGTATGCATTTTTCATTTTTATTTAATTTCTTTATTTTCTTAAATGTGTGTGTTTATATAGTATTTACAGAGTTTTGACTTTTAGTTTGTTACTTTTTCTTATTTGTAAGTCGCTTTGGATAAAAGCGTCTGCTAAATGACTAAAAGTAAAAGTAAAGTAAGTAAAGTTACATCCAGACATTTAAGATACATCCAAAATCATACTCGTTGTCATTAAACAGTTGTGTATCATTAAATACATATTTCTATAATTTAATTTTTTTTTTATAATACTATAACGAATGTATAGATTTATATTGATATAATAATAATCATTATTAAAAATAAAAATGAAAATAAATTTAAAAATATTCAAATTAAATATATTTTATGTATATTCAATACATCAATGTTCACATACATGAACATATTGTACAAATTTAAATGTTAAATCATACACTAAATGGGATCACATATCTACAGATATTCCCTGCCCAGTGTGTATATAGCAGTGAACACTACATAGGGACCCTGTGAACGTGACTGTGTTGATTCTGGTGTGCCGCTGTCAGAAAACAAGATGCATGTTGAGATTTATGACACTGGCACAGCGGTGCTCATTTACACAGAACCAAAACCCAAAACTTCAACTAATCTAAAACCTCAGTACGGTTATTTCCTTCAGGAAATGCAAATCTAATTTCGATAAAACGCTCTTTTGTCATTGTGCAATTCTTAGCGCTCTCTTTTTCTCTCAGCGTGATTCACGCAGCGCTTCTGCAGTCAAACTGCGGGTAATTCAATCAGACTGAGCTGGAAAACAGCAAATGTATGCAGAAATGCCAAAACTAATCACAACTAGTCAGCCGGCCTGTTTTATTCATATGCCAGGGAATTAAAAATTAAAACTTTAGGATGCTTGGGAATGATTGCGCTCCTGATAACGCAGGGACAGCGTAACCGGCCCGCTAAACGAAAGCACACTGATGCTAATTATTATCCTCCGTGAAACAACAGAATCTGTGTTTACAGCCAGCGAAAGCCCAATTTGTCTGCTGTTAGAGGCGGATGCATTATTAAAATATAATGCAATGTGCATGAAACACTCTCTTTGGGCCTATTAAAGCCAAGCAATTATTCAGAAAGTTTGGAAAGTTCTCCAGGCGTCTGTTTTGCCGTTATTTTCGCACTGGCCGGTAACAGAGCTGTGGAGTGACTGGTCATCCAGTTTCTCCAGACTTCATGAAGATGTGCAACACTTCACAGACAACCGACAAGCCCTCCACGGAGAGCGAGCCTCTGGCAAACAGCCATCAGACACGCCTGACAGCTGCCAGTCACCCTGAATCGTTTACCACCATCACAGGCAGAACCGAGAGGAATTCTGGGTAGCATGTTAAACACGGACTTCGAGAGGTTGTTTATTCTTTCTCAAGCTTCAGGCAAAGTGTTGTCCGCCTGAGATGGATACCACTTCAGGGACCAACTGAAAACTGCTGTCTTTCATACAAAAAACTGAGGCTTTTCACAAAAATACACGATAACTGTCAAAACGTGTATATTTTGTGACATGCACTGGATTTGAGATGTTGTACATGCCTGTCTGGACTTCCTGGAGACACAGAACTGACACTTTCCACCACTTTATCCTCCAACTAAACAAGCAAACAGTTGCAATTCACTGGTTATGGGATAAAATGATAACAACAGGTCAGCAATAATAAAGAAAATACCATAGTAACAGCATCTTTACCATGGTATTCTTCAAAGTAACTTGAGGTGCCACACACTTTATTGTTTTTGCCTATAGCAAGTGAAACATTTACCGAAAACAATTCTTAATGTAAGAAATTAGCTTACCAGATGTATTTTGTTTTAACAAAGGTTATGTATTTTTACTGGAAAACACAGATTTAAAATAATTTTAAAATGATTTATTTCTTTATCTGAAGCATTTGCAGTGTACCGTAAAATAACTTGAAAAAGGGCTTATGTAGCTGTTGTTAATACAGTATAGAATACTGAAAATAAATAAAAAATAAAACATTTGTAACATTATTTTTGCTACATTTTTTTGCATCTTTGCTGATACAACCCTTTGGACATTAAAATAATTTTTGAGCCTATATTTCCAATATTTCCTTTCTTGAAAAACTAATTCTCTTTTTTAAAAGCATATTTCATGAAATCTCTTTCTAATAAGAAATTTTAGTTTTTGCTTAAAATGAGAGGAAAAAAATCCAATATCCACTTTTTGCAAACAATTCCTAATATCACAATAATTCAACATACAATTTGCATTACAGGAAAATATATTTTGTGGTTAGGATGGTTACATATTTTTACTGGAAAACACATTTAATGTATTTTCCAGTAAAAATATGTAACCATCCTTACCACAAAATATATTCATATATTACATGTATATATACTTATATATTACAGACTGCATTTAATATATATATATATATATATATATATATATATATGTTACTCAGTTCTGTTATTTTACTAAATTTAAATATTCACTTACCTTGAGATGGCATAATGCAATTTTTATTCAAGGATAACTTTATTATTTATTAAATTATATATTAGTCATATATGTTTGACATATATACACTCACTCTATATTAAAATATTAATTTACCTTGAGATTTGTTTACCTGACAGAATTCTCAAACTGGAAAAGACCACTGCATCACAGAATGACCTCAAACTGACTAATTACTCCACGTTAGCATGCTAACAGCGTTTGGTCAGATGCTGATAAACCAGTAATCTTCGCCTAGTTAACCGTCACTAACAGACTCACACTTTCACTGCAGTGTTCTCAACTGCAGGGCAGAGACGTGATTTAAAACAACCTGACAAAAGCGTGTCCCGCAGCAGCGAGTTGTTTACAAGTTTGGTAAAAGGTTGTGCGAGAAGTGTGGCGAGGGAAAACGTGGCGCGGGCCCCGACAAGGCCATCAGGTGCCGGTGACGCTGTCAATCATGCAAACGGACAGGCGGACTAGGCTACACCACCGCCGGCGGAACTCAATCAACTGAAACATCACAAGCCCATCCGTGAAGACCAGAGACACAGACCCATTCATTTCCAGCTGCTGTGTGGGATACATGTGGCCCTTTTCCCTCAAGTTATTACTCTAATAACTCTGGAACATGCCGTGTGTTTTGTACTATCTGGCGATTCTGAGTGAGGCAAGTGAGGTAAGCTTCAATGATAAGGAATATTGCACAATTGTGAAGTCATAAACGAGTCTTGCGGGTGGCATTTAGCGCCGTCTTTTCATATGAGAGCAGCATTTGATGTCTTATTCAGTCTGAATGTAATTGCTTTTTACTCTCAGGAGTTTTGATGCTTCATCGCAACACACAATTTATAAAAGCTTTAAATACTACATTCAGAAGAAACCCACTTGACCCTGTAAAAAAATGACACATTTCATTTTCCAGACGTATGTTTCTTTGCAATTTTATAATGTTAAAACATCTTAAAAGCAATAAGTGGAGGAACCTTGAGGACTGACTGCACAAGATTTCTCTACCATCGCTTTTTTTTACCGTTTACTCGTCCAGACTGGCACATCTGGGTCTAAAAAAGAAAAAATGAAATCACAAAAATGCTTAGTTTGCTTAGTTGAAACATGTCCAAGAAAGTTTTTATTTATTCATCTTTAAGATTTAAATATATTTACATGCATTTACATAAATGTTTAAGAAAAAGTGTATTTCTGTTCAGCCCTGTACTATCTCTTGGCACAATCCCATTTTTCACCATCACCTTTTTGTATTCGCTAGTCTCATTTTAATGGTCCTGCAGTGCAACACATGCAGTTTTAGAAGTACAAATGTTCCATATATTCTCTAAATTAATAGGAGCTCATAAAAATGCCACATATAATATTTATAATATTGGGGGAAAACATGTTTTTAAATGGATTACAGCATGTTGCATGGCAGGATACTGATGAAACAGAATTTCATGCCAACTATCCATTTATTATTACTATTATTATTAAATTCTTTTGGAAATTGTGTAATGTTAAACATTTAAAATCCCCCTGAAGTCACTTATTTCATCCCTTCAAACTCATGTCTGATAATCAAAAAGACATATTTCCACAGATCTTAAAAAATAATCATTTGTCCTTCCACAAATTAAGGCCTAAAAAGCTGAAAATCAGAGCAGAAAGTCTTAAATTCATAAAGTCATGGCATTAAATGTTGAATATCTTCACAATACAGCTATATAAGCATCTTTAAATTAAGATACATTTACTTGCAATGCAAAATGAACATGAAGTCTTGTTTTCGGAGAAACTGAACAAAATGAGTTTGTTTAAAACAAGAACAAATATCTGTCAATTGGGGAATGAAAACTTGTTTTCTCTTTGAAAATCAATTTGAATTTTCTGAGCCCAATGGTAGATATTTGTTCAAGTTTTAATCATAAACTCACTTTTTTTTTAATCAATTTCTTGCAAAACAAGATTTCTTATTTTATGTCACTTTTCTTCTTGTATCTTGATTTAATAATCTTGTGCTAATCATTTGCACTGGAGAGCAAGACAAAAATACTGATCATCACTGATGAATTTGCACGTTTGTCTAAGCATATTAAAAACACCAGACAGACAACATTAAAAACTTGATTTTCACCACAAGGGGTCTTTAAAAAAAATCATATTTTCCAAGCTTAGGCCCAAAGTACCCCATCCAATGTGACATCTAGGTTGCAAACCACTGATTTATACAGTACCACAGTAGTGAAAGATTACCATATTCATATTTGCATGGTACCCCAGGGCGATTCAAAGAATACTATGATATGTACACACACAAAACATGGTATTATGATGGTAAACATCCTAAAACACCATGAATCTTTTATGCTAGCGCACACATTGCTGATGAAGCGCTGTGTGATTTTCTGTCCTGTATGCACAGTATTACATCTTCTATCATGTACTTGATTCATTGGGACTCGGATCTGTCAGCTTTCATAACACTTGTCCTCTCATTAACTGGTTTGCTAGCAGCTGTCAGCGACACTACAGCATAACCAATCCCCTCGTACAGATGTGCTTTGTGCCGTGAATGACAGCAGCGGGATATGGAAGGGAGATTTGTCAGTTTTAGGGCAGTGGAGAACAGACCAGCTTAGCAGTTTTTCTCCACATGATCCAGGGTGCAAGTGTCCCGAGGGTTTGGATGCCATCTGACTCCTAATTATGGCCTGAACCCTGCAAAGAGAACCAAAAATGTTAGGAGGGATTTTAAAAACTACTTACAGTACATCAAAATAATAAATAAAATAAACTTTTTGTGATAATGACGTCTCACTGTAAATAATTTCACTGCACTATAAAAATACATAAAAGGACATGAAACAATGATTTGAGTCAAGAATGAAAAGCAAAAAATAAAAATGCAACACGCACAATATGAAAATTGTTTTATTTTAAAAGTACATATGAATAAAAAGTACATAAAAGTACTATTCAATGTATTGAATTTAAATGATGCTGATTTTAATTAATTGCTTGCTTGCATATAGAGGTACATTATTATAGCCATTAACGTAGTTTGTTGTAATTCAAAAACATTAATTTACTACAGCCATAATGATTGATGTGTTTAATTGTCATGAAAATAATGCAAAAATTGTCTTAAAAATAATATATATAATGTTGTTCTGCATTAGATTCTTGTTCTTTTAATATTAAGATAATAAATATAATAATATTAATATTTATTTAAATTGCAAAATACATTTGTCTAAAAAGTATGGTACTGAATAATGTATTTATTTCATGCTAATTTTAATTAAACCATTTGCTTGTATATGGAGGTGAATTATTATAGCAAATTATTGAGCTATTTTGTCGTAATTCAAATACAATGTGAATATGAATAAAAACCCTGAAATAAATGCTGATCTTTCTAACTTTTATTCATCAAACAATCCTGAAAAAAGTTTTACAGGTCCCCAAAAAAATATTAAGCAGCACAATTGTTTTCAACACTGATAATAAATCATCATATTAGAATGATTTCTGAAGGATCATGTGACACTGAAGACTGGAGTAATGATGCTGAGAATTCAGCTTTGATCACAGAAATAAATTACATATAATATTACAATAGAAAACCATTATTTTAAATTGTAACCATAATTCACAATATTACTGTTTTTCTGTAATTTAGATCAAATAAATGCAACCTTGATGAGCATAAAAGACTTCTTAAAAAACATTACAATTCAAACTTTTGAAGGGCAGTATATAATGAGGTGAAATATGATATGTTCTGGATGAGATTCTCATTTGACTCAGAATCATATTTACAGCACTATCTTTAGCAAGACTTATTGTTGCTCTCTGAATCTCAGAGCATCACGCTGCTCTCATGTGAAGCGTGTGGAGATCTCTGCGAGTTCACAGTCTGATGACTTACTCTCAGCAACTTCTGCAGAGATTAGCCAGGCCTAATGTGTCCGTAATGTATTCAGTCTATTATTACCGGCTCTCTGCCAGAGAGAAGAGAGGAGAAGCGGACTGATAAAGTGTCACATCCACGAGCGTATTAAAGTCCTTTTCATACAAATACCGTTATGCAGCGCTGATTTTGATTGCCATTAACTGGCTGATAGTTGGTAATTATAGCCGAATAATGATTATGCATTACAAATGTATGACTGCTGGACGTCCATCAGTGTGGACAGATGATGTTCTCAGAGCGAGAGGAAGTCTACTGTATTATCAGAGAGAGCTTTTGTCTTTCGTACAGCCATCTGTCTGTTTAGTCCTCATTTGAACAGATCATATTAGGTGCTATTAGTATATGATTATTATATGATCATCCTGGACCTGCATTAGTTTTAGTTCTTCTGGATCCTGCGAGCTGCAGAGTTTTGTTAGTTTCAGTCCAGCATCAGTCTGAGGAAGATCATATACTGAGATGTTCAGTCAAGCATCTACATTCAGGTGAAGTTCTGGAGTTTCTACATACAAAACTGACATATGTTTTATATGTTTTTTATTTTTAGTTTGTATATTTTAAATACATTTTCATATACTTTATTCTTTTTATCTCATTCTCTACTAAGATTGTTTCTATTATTGTATCTAACAATTTTTATTTAATTGAAAAAACATTGTTTTTATTTTTACTTTAAATATTTTTTAATCTCCTTTTCTAATATATTTGTTTTTTCTTCAATTATTGTATCTTATTTAAGTGTAATTTATACTTTTTAATATCCTACCAATATTTTTTCTTTTTTTTCTATTCTTGTATCTTTCTATTTTTATTTTATTTTACTTAAAAACATAGGTTTTTCTTTTTCTTTTATATTGTATTATATGTTTCTATATATTTTATTCTTATTTTCCCATTTTCTAATATGATATAGATTTGTTTTAAATTCTATTAGTGTATTTTACTGTGTTCTATTTTTATTTTATTTAAAAACATTTTTTAATATTTTAAACAATACAATATTTAAATTTTGTATATATTTTATTCTTTTTTATATATTTGTAAGGATGAAAGAACCTCAGATACTTTGATCTCCTGAGAAACAGACAATACAAACAAACACGGGCATCTTCGAGACACCTCACAGAGTGGAGGTGTAGGAAACTTCCTTCCCTTCTGCCCATTTGTTTCTTCTTAAATCTCCTCACCCATCCTTCCTTCTACTCAGTCAGCTCAAAATGGTCAATAGTAGAATCTAATGTTCTATATTAATGCAAGTGATATTCACAGTCATGTTTGGTATCATTTGAATTGTCTCAAGGCGTCTGGTACAATGGTCTCATTCTTACAAGGAGTAAACTAAAAGGTAATACAGATCCTAAGAGTTTAGAGATATTTTGCATACTGTAGAGGGCGGGTCAGTTTCCAGTGGTTTTCATGCAGAATTACCTTTTGTCCCAAAAGGTGTTAACTCAGTCAATGCAAATTCCAATTGTTAGCAGCTGTCTCCATCTCGGGGGATGTTGTTCTTGGTCTGAAGTACTTAAGGAAATGTTGCAAAAGGATCAGGGCCTTCTGTAGCCGGAATGAGCCCATAGGATGAAGTGTGTTCACACACTTCATACTATGTATTTTTCTCAAGTCAGGTATGCAGGTTACTCTTAGATCAGGGGTGTCAAACTCAGTTCCTGGAGGGCCGCAGCCCTGCAGAGTTTAGTTCCAACCCTGCTCCAACTTGCATACTATGTAGTTTTCAAATAAGCCTTAATGACTTGATTAGCTGGATCAGGTGTGTTTAATTAGGGTTGCAGCTAAACTGTGCAGGGCTGTGGCCCTCCAGGAACTGAGTTTGACACCCCTGTCTTAGATTCATCTTTGAGATTTTGATGTTTTGTATTGATTTGATATCTTTGAATTGGCTGTATAAATTGGCACAATACATATTTACCTGACTGATAATAAATTGTTACATTTGATTTTATTCTGACTTACTCTGAAATTATTTTCTCAAGTAGATTAAGTGAAGGCGTATGTTACCGCAAACATGCGTCCAGGGTTAGTACAGACTAGATCTCAGGTTAGATGGAGCATGGGGCACATCAGAAGAGTTTCTAGATTTTCTGACTAACTGCTTGACTTAAGTTGTTATGCAGCTGCATTAACTATGGGGGGCTAGGTAAAATACTATTGAGATATTAGCATGGTTCGGGCATATTTCATAGTACTAGCCATAACCTCTGGTTATTGTCTCAGCTTTAGTCAAGTTGTTATATAGTTAGACAAACTATAGGGGGCTTGATAGAAACACTACTGAAGTATCATATAGCCATAACCTCTGATTATTGTTTGAGCTTTAACTAAGTTGTTACATAGGTGACTGTAGGGGGCTAAACAGAACCACTATTTAAAATTGACAAGCATGAAGCGGTCTATTAAATAGTTAGTCATAACCTCTGACTAATAATCAGACTGGAGGGTTTGTGACCGTGGGGTACATGTACATCGGCCGGCATGATACACCCTGAGCGACATAGATTCCTAATGAACGAGTAATAAAGTAAAGAGTTAACTAGAATAATCAAATGTCAGAAGAATAATAATTAGAAACAGACGATTCGAGGTCATAATAAAATGGAGTCAGATTAGATAATAAAATGGAGTCAGATTGGAATTCATCCTAAACTTAATAACTTTGCACGTTGAAAAGACCGAACACGCAAGAAACCTTCATCCACCATTGGATACCATCTTTGGGCCAAGCGCGTGGACCTTACATATTTTATTCTTTTTAATTTTATATATTTTATTCTTTTTATCTTTTCTAATATGATATTTATTTTATTTTTATTTTAAATATTTTTTTTTATTTTTTTTTAATCTCCTTTTCTAATATAATATTTGTTTTCTTATTTCTTCTTTTATTATTTTAATTTTGAAACTGCACAGCACTTTGGTACAGCCTGTGGTTTTTAAAAGTGCTTTATAAATAAATTTTGATTTGACTGGATTTGATTGTGTTCAAGCTATTTTACATTTATTAGAGTGCAAAATTTGAGTTCCAGAAGTTAAATCCCATTCATTTTCTGTAGAAGTATATCAGAATACTGTATATAAGAATATTTTTGAATTAAAATACATTGGTTTTAAACTTATAATCAATAACTATGAGTTAATCATTTCATATTTTAGCATTGCTTTTGATTTGATTACATCACCTGCAATGCATCAAAATTGTTAAGTTTGCATCTTCAAAAAAATAAATAAATAAATAAATAAATCAAAAGAATAAAGTGCATTAAGTATACAGTCTTCAAATTGCAATTCATATTGCAACTCATTTTCTGAATGTTTTTACATGGAGAATGCAAATGTGAAAAATAATTAAACTTAAAAAGTGGTCATTCTCTGTTCAGCTCTATTGAGCTTAATGATTTGCACAAGCAGTTAAAAAGCCACAAGTAATCATTAAAAAAATCATTATATTCCTGCTATATAATGAATTTTTGTCTGTGGTGTGTTTGGTGAATATGTGTGTTTGTGAGTGTAAACAGAGCACCTTATCTGAAGTTGTCAGGCTCAAGCGCAAGCAGCAAAACCTCAACAACAAATCCATGTCCTGCTGCTCGACAGCTTCAAGGACAGATGCACATGCTAGTCCAGGAGAAAATCACTCTCAACGGGCCAATCTCACGAAACCTGTCAAAAAACATCCAGGTCAGATTTATCCCCAAAATCAAAAGAAAGAAATAAGACATTCAGTTAATTCAGTTAAAACAAAGCCTAAAAATGCATTTTCCTCACAATGATCACATTTCCCATCCAGTTTTCATAAGTGTAATGTGGAAAAATAGTAATGAAAGATTTTAGAAACTCATATGATTGATCCAAACCTGTGAGTTTCGTTCTTCTGTTGAACAAAAATGAAGATACTATGAAGAATGTTGGTAACCAAATAGTTGCCGGTAGCCACTGACTTCCACGGTATTTTTTCCATAAATCAGTGGATACCAGCAAGTGTTTGGTTACTAACATTCTTCAAAGTATCTTCTTTTGTGGATGAAGTATCCCTTTAAAGCATACTGAAAAATGCAATAACTGCAGTGACTAATGATGAAGTTTGGTTCAAAAACGCATCCAGACAACACACACACACCTAAGGTCCAGTCCTGACAAGCGTGCTGTCATTACTGTCCACTCTCTCAGCTTATTTCCCCTGGAAACAGAGCAGCTACAGTATAATAACAGGCTGAGCTCATTCTTCAGCGCTTCACCACTGAGACCCGCTGCTCCTCGCTGAAACTTCACCGTGCGATTTATGGCACTTCTTCATTTCATATCGGGCTGAGTGTTTAGGGAGGGTCATTCAATAATGAAGCTGGCAGCACTGCATCTTAAGCAAACCCATGGTGTTCCCATAGCGGACGATCAAACATCGTACAGATGAACAGTGCTGGACAATTCCAGCTGTAGGAAACAGGAGAAAAACACAACTTTGGCTGACGTTCTTGTGAACAAACATTCTTCCAGTATCATCAATAGAATGTTTATTCAAAAGTTGTCTTTAAAGTGCCCCTATTTTGGATTTTTGAAAATGCAGTGTGTAACACAGCTCTAAGTGAATGAAAACATCCTGCAAAGTTTTAAATCTGAAAGTGCGCCGTGTATAAAGTTATCGTCTCTCAAAAGAAAGAGTCGACTCTGAATCATTGAAACGAGTCGTTTTTAAAACAAATCCCAAGCCATTTCATGTTGACGTCAACATGAAACATTAGCATATTGCCGGCCCACTTCTTGGTCTTTTCACGTTGGTCTGAATGAAAATGCAAATTCATTCTTTGCCACTAGGTGCCGCTTTTGGCGCGGCAAAATAGCTGTTTCACTGGTAACGCTGAACACAAAGCAGCACTGCGCTCACAAACACTGCTTTTTCAGACATTACAGGCTTGATGAAATGGAAATGAAATCGACCAATCGGACCAATCACCGCAGATTAGCGTCACGCAAAGGGGTTTAGAAAAATGAATCGTTGAGCGAATAGTTTGGGAGTCTTTGAGCAAGTAAGGTAAAAAAATAAATGCATATTATAAGACAATAAAAGTGTTTTTGACCTTGCATGCGTGTCAACCTGTTGTTGGGGACTCCCAAAACCAAAATAAGAACCTTTCATAACCCATAATAGGGGCACTTTAATAAAGTTCTCAAAACATTATTATTACATTGTTAACATTGTTTTTTTTTTCTGAAATGTTTTGGTTGGACATTCATCTAACATTATTTAAACATAGTTGCTTACTACAGAACATTCAAAAGTAACGTTCCCACAATGTTCGCACAATGATAAAATAGAATGTTCCCTTAATGTTTTTTTCTAACATTCGCATAAACAACAAAAAATGTTTTTTGAATATTCAGAAACATTGTAATGTAATGTAACATTCGGAAATAACATCAATAGAATGTCGTTCAAAATGATCTGGTCTTTAATAATGTTCTCAAAGTGTCAGTACAAAACCTTTACTTATACATCATTCATAGAAGGATTTTTCTGAAACATTTTAGTTGAATGTTAAGCTGACATTTTTTCAATGTAATTGCTTTCTACTCATTTCAGAACATTCACAAGTATGTTCCCATGTTGGAGTGTTCCCTTAAAGTTTTTTGTAACGTTCCCATAACCAAGAAAAAATGTTTTTAAAACATTTTAAACTGACCATTTTGAACGTTTGAAAACCTTTTCATACCTTATTGGGACATTAGTGAAAGGTCCTAGAACATATTTTGTTAGCTAGGAGCCAGAGTAACATTTAATCACAGTTGTCTGGTTCTCAAATTATTGGCACAAACATTTTTAGTTAGACATTTGTCTAATGTTTTTTTTTAAATGTAACTGCTTGCTACTTGCTTCAGAACATTCAGAGAACATTATAAAGTAACGTTCTCATAATGTTTGCACAATTATCAAAATGGAACATTCCCTTAATGTTTTCTTTAACGTTTGCATTACCAAGAAAAAACATTTTTAAAATTTGTCATTTTGCGGAAACAACGTTTTCATAATTTATTGGGAACGTCACAAAACCTTCCTAGAAAATATTTTTGTAAGCTGGGAGCCAGAGTAACATTAACAATGTTTACTTTTACATTGTTTAAGGAATGTTTTTCTGAAACGTTTTAGTTGGACTTTGGTCTCGTGTTTTAAACATAATTTCTAAGAACATTCAGAGAACATTCAAAAGTAACATCCCCTTATTGTTTCCCCAACGTTTGCATGACCAAAAAAGAATGTTTTACAAACATTTTAAAACTAGACATTCCGAGAAAATTCATGAATGTTTTCAGAACCTAATAGGAACATTAGCAAACGTTCTTGGAACATTTTTGTTAGCTGGAATCCAGAATACCTTAGCAACAACAACTTATCAATGTCCTGGCAACCAGCCAGGAAGCAACAACCTTCAGACTGAACCACCATGAGAAACCAACATTCAAGACTAACTTGCCCGTTCATTTCCACAGACACGGTTCCGGAAGTCAGAACGCTGTTGTGGCCGCAGTGCACTAAACCTCCACCGGGAGGCGCTTCTCCTTCACGCCGCATCCGCACAACTGCTGACTGTGCTGCGCCTTTGCGTGCGTGCTGAGCGGTAAATGAATAGTCTTGATGAGAGATTTTTTGGGCCGTGCTGACAGGTTTACGCCGAAGCTGTTGGGAATACAGATTAAAGTCATCCTTTGGGCTCTTGAAGCAGAAAGCCAGGTGTACTTAAGCTGTTTAAATCAAACAGGATCTCACTTTGATTCTGGAGAAACGCACCTTGTGGGGATCCTCCGGGTTCCTTTAAAGCTGCTCTGCTTTGGAGGCAGAAAACATTTGCAGGTTTTCATTTGATCTGGAGGTGATTCATGATTGAAAGATGGAAAGATCAGGCCTGGTTTAATTAAGCTTCAAAAACAGGAGATTCATGTTTTGTTTCTGTTGACGTTTGATAGTGTAGGTGAGGCATATTTTGCTGCTATTTGTAAAAGTTTAATATCCAGTAAACTTATGATCAGTTCAGTGCGTTCATTTTCGAGTCCCAAGTCCCCCAAAAACTTCTAATGCTGGAGGTTGCTTTTATTGGTAGCCAAAATAAAGTTTTTTAAATCGAAAACATCATCAAAAATAAACAAATAGGCTATATTTTGTCTAAATTCCACTCATTTGGAAAATATTTCTCCTCGTAGAACTACAGACTGTGTTATTCGATCTAATTTGGACTCCAAGTCAAAGTTTTTTTGTGTGTGTGTGATTTTGGTCCAAGTGTCAGTTTTACGTTCTTCTCTGTTCATCTCTGGTTGTTCTCCAAGTCTGTGTCGTGAAGCTACTGCCATGGCTGCCAAAAGAAAATGAGCAGTTTTGGAGGAATAGTTCACCTGAAAATGCTGAAAATGTGCATATCCTCAGGCCATCCAAGATGTAGATGAGTTTGTTTCTTCATCAGAACAGATCTGGACAAATTCAGCGTTCCATCGCTTCCTCAGTAATGGATGCTCTGCAGTGAATGGGTGCCGTCAGAATGAGAGTCCAAACAGCTGATAAAAACATCACAATAATCCAGTCCATCAATTAATAAACAACACTCCAGTCCATCAATTAATGTAATATAAAGCCAAAAGATGCTTGTTTCTAAAAGAAACAAATCCATCATTATATGTTTTTACTTCAAACGGTCGCTTATGGCCAAAATACAAGTCCATAATTCATAATAAGGCTTCCTCCAGTGGAAAAAAGTCCATCTCCTGTTGTCTCTCACATCAAAATCCACCCACATATTTGTTTAAAGCTGTTTTCAGTGCTCAGTCTGTGCAGATTTCTCTCCTGATTCAGACTAGATGATTTTTTCACTGGAGTAAGCGTTATTAAGGATTATAGGCTCTAATTTGGCCAGAAGTGAAGGTTTGAAGTTAAAATGCATAAATGATGGATTTGTTTCTTACAAACACGCAGCTTTTTGCTTCACAATACATTAACTGATGGACTGGAGTGGTGTGGATTATTGTGATGTTTTTATCAGCTGTTTGGACTCTCATTCTGACGGCACCCATTCACTGCAGAGGATCTATTGGTGAGCAAGTGATGCAGTGCTACATTTCTCCAAATCTGATGAAGAAACAAACTCATCTACATCTTGGATGGCCTGAGGGTGAGTAAATTTTTAGCTAATGTTTATTTTTGGGTGAACTATTCTTTTATATCAGTATGGCGCAGTCATTTAAACAAGTATAAAAGCCACTGATTGTGATAAAATATCAAATTGACATGTATTGAAAAATAACTTAAGAATACTTCAAACGAACACTTTTCACTTTGCAGCATTTGAGACACGCAGATACAGACACTTGATCTCATGAATAACATTCACACTTTTATAAGTGTCTGCGAAATGACATTTCTGTATATATCATTTTTAAAAGGTTCATCACAATACATATGCTCTGTATAACAGATGTGATTGTGGAGCGGCTACAGACAGATTTGATGTAATGGCTGTTGTGGTCTGCAGTTGGGCTCAAGTTCTCTCAGCCGGACATAAACCCCATTGCTCTCGTCGGCTTGTTCTTTTTTCTTTGCCACTTAATAAAATCCCCTCTAAGTCCGACTGGGAAACAGTCATTCCAGCCTTCAGCCAATCGGCTCGCAGGATGTCTCGGCCACATTATTTGCCCTTTGGAGTGGAAGACATGAGAACAACAATAGAAACGGTCTGGAGGGTCACTGCGGCCTGAATGAAGGTTATTTCACCTTTGAAATCATGTTGAATGATTGTATCATAATCAAGGGCTGCATCCCCACTGAGCTGTGCATTGTAATTATGATTTATTAACGACATTAAAGGGTCAAAACTACCACGATTACCGCTATTCTTAGAGCTTTGAGAATGCTGAAGCTGATCAAATCGCTCCCGGCAAATAATGTCCCATATGGTGCTGCAGTAGATGCTGTTTATCTACAAAACCTGAAGATGGAAAAAAACAAAAAACAAAACAAACAACAAAGAAAAAACAGATAAACTAGGTATCATTTGGATATTTTTAAAGCTGAATATTTTTTGAATAAATAAGAATTTACATATATATTAAGTAATATTTAACATTAAAATATATTAAGTAATAGTAAAAAAATAAATAATCAGAAAAATATTACAAATATACTATTTAAATTTGATATGTATATTCATTTTAAAAAAATCTGAAAGAACCTCACTCATACACATAGCCTATATTCATATATAAGTAAAATAAAATCTAATATTAATTAATATTAATAAAACACTACATTTCTATGAACTGTTATTTAAATGTTTTATATATATATATATATATATATATATATATATATATATATAAATATATAAAATCATAATATATGTACAATATAAATTCTAAATTCATATTCATAAAATATAATTGTATCAAAATGATCAAATTGTTTTATCAAATTATTCATAAAAAAAATCATATATACAACTAACATTATGTAAATGTGATATTTGCATTCATTGTTTAAATTATTCATATCCATTATTTAAAATATTTTAATTAATATTAAATACTAATATAATAAACATATTATATGAACAAAACTTAGGATGCTATTACTTTGTATTTGTGGACATTTAGACCTGGTGATACCATGTTTTTTTATGTACGGACAATGTTTTGAGTAATGAAGGAAACTGTTGCATCTATTTTATGCGAACAAATCAAGAGTTATGAATCAATTCATTAAACAGACAGTGTGCTCTGATTCACAGAAATGAAATGACTCAAATTCACCAACTCTAATGTCGTTTTTGCTGCTTAAAAATGCATTTCTGTGCCTCTAGTGACATAAAACGGAACTGCAAAAGCGTGGCTTATATTGTGCCAGTCCCAAACTCTCACCACTTGTTGAAGTCTTTAGGAAATATGATGGAAAAAGTGCATTAAAATCATTTGTGATCATTAGTGAATATTGCTTAATGTTATATTACAAGCAAAATCATTGCAAGTAGTTCATTAGAAATCTGTGCAGCCTCTCCCAGACGTTTCTAACTCGGTCCAGACGTTGCAGTGCGCTTCTTACGGTTAATGGTGTATCGCTGCCGTACCAAACATGCAACACGCATTAAAAACGTGTCACACACAGCGACCGTGTCTCATCATTTGGACATTCAGACTTCCAAATGTTCCAGCCTCAAGCGCTCGTTCATGCCAGGAGCCAATTTAACATTGATAATTGGAAACTTGAGCCTGGAATGAACAGCGGCCGGTGACAAGCTGCGCAAAGTCAAGTTTACTACGCTGATAAAAATAGACTAGCCGACACTAGCAACGAGCCAACAGAACGGCTGTGTTTGACCAGCGCCGCTGATGATCCTCGCCATCTGCTCATCCTCGGGTTTGATCATCAGATGAGCTGGAGAATCGCAGAAAGTCTGGGGAATATCTCAGACGTTTCGTATAGACAGCGATGAGTCTGAATAGAGACTGGGCTAATAGGTATCGCTCACCCAAAAATAAATACACGGTCATTATTTACTCACGTCATGTCGTTCCAAACCCGTATGATTTGCTTGGAAAACAAAAGCAGATGTTCAGCAAAATGTTAAAAGAATATCAAGCTCTAAAAGACACAAAATGAACAATCACAACATACTATGTGAATACTAAGAAGTGCAACTGTCTCTACAAGTACATTGTTTCTACAAATAAATATACACATTTTCACATGTAATACATATCTTTTTCAGTTTTAATGTAAAATTTTCTAGCAATTTCGGAGTGAAAATTGTTTGAACTAAAAAAAAAAATTAAGTGTGTATATTTATGTGTATATATACATAATTCTATATATATTTTTCAAAATGTAACATTTAATATTTTACTTTACTTTTTTGTCAAATTGATTAGTGATTTTAATGTAACGTAAAAAAAAAAAAAAAAAAAATCCAGACACGAGATCCAGACAAGATCCAGACACGAGGCTGATCAGTCAGTTTAAATCATTCAGCCACAAGGTCTTCAGTCAATGTGTCTGCATATCATTTCAAGTGAATCCAACACGCTCAGATAACTAACTGCATGACCGAATGACTTTCTTTTCTTTGTGGAACACAAAAACTGAATACATCATACACTGGCCACTCTTTTCATAGCTATTGAAAGTAAATAAGGACTGGAGCTGTAAGCAGCAAAATGACAAAAAAGCAGCATAAAAGCGCCATAAAAGTAGTCTGTATGTCTGATGCACTGTTTTCAAAGTCTTCTGAAGTCACAGGAAAACCCCCAGCTTCTCTTTTTGGTGAGTTAGCAAACTTTTCACACAAAGCTACTGTACAGCTTCAGAAGACTCAAATAAAAGAATAAATAATATTCTAGATTTTCTATACATTATATTCTCACTTGGATCCTTCATAAAAAGAGTGAAAAGTCCAGTTAAAAAGTCCATGCAAGATGCAAGAAGTTTGGGGTCGGTACGAGAGAAGTCTCTTCTGCTCACCAAGACTTCATTTAATTGATTAAAAATACAGTAAAAACAGTAATATTGTGAAATATTATTACAATTTCAAACAACAAATATATTTTAAAATTTAACTTTTCCCTGTGATGCAAAGCTGAGTTTTCAGCATCATTACTCCAGTCTTCAGTGTCACATGATCCTTCAGAAATCATTCTAATTTGCTGATTTGATGCTCAAGAATTATTATTATCAGTGTTGAAAAAAGTTGTCCTGCTTCATAATTTTGTGGAAACTGTGATACATTTTTTCAGGATTCTTTGTGGAATAGAAAGTTTTAATATTAATTAATTTACAAAAAATCTTGCTGGCACAAAACTTTTGAATTGTAGTTTTAAAAAAGTATTTAAAAAAATAATTATATGTATTTACAAATAAATCTGATAAAATTTTATAATAAATTAAAATATAATAAAATATAAATAATGCCAAAAATATTTGAAATAATTTAAAACACACACACATTATATATATATATATATATATATATATACACACACACACACACATACATACATAAGCATATACACACACACACACACACACACACACGTATATATATATATATATACATATATATATATATATATATATGTGTGTGTGTGTGTGCGTGTGTGTGCGTGTGAGTGTGTGTACACAAGTGTCTTGTGTGCACTATTTGTATGCCACACAGAGTTGCTGCCTATATAGTGTTCCAGATCACTCTCTTGAGGTTCCATTTCTGTTAGGATGCCACCTTATAAGGTAGCTGTCTATGTAGGGTCACTATGTAAGATCCAGCATTGATTGTTCTCCGTTTAATTAGCAGTCTGAGAGGAGAAGGCGAACCCTCGTGAGAGTCCTATGAGCGTGCTCGCTTTAATCAGACAGACATGCTTCATCTCAACTCAAATCCAACACAAACAATCCTATCTGTTCTGTCCAAATGTGCACCACACATCTTCGTGTCTTGTCCTGCCATTATTGTCTGCAGTTCAAACGTTTTGTAGCCCTAATGAGAAAAACCAACATGTGCACATCATGCAAATGGCCAGGTAATGTTCTGTTTGTCTTTCAGCCTTTGCCGGCGCCATCTCTGCGCTTTACAACTGTTGACACAAAAGCGTGGTCTTCAAATCGTGATCAAGGTTCAGTAGAGCGAGCTAGACAGCAGAGCAGAGGGATTTGTAGAATGACAGACATGTCTGTCCAATTTATTGAGCCGAATTTGACACTGTGCAAAATCAATTGTGTGTCTCCGGCATGTCATTTTGTGCTCCCTTCTGAGACGTTTTCAAGGAAGAATTGCTATCCATGCACGCTAGGGTGGCAATTATCATCTAATATACATATACAGAAGGAAATGTGCTGTTGACTGGCCTTTTCAGACTGACAAACACAACATCGCTGCTCTTTGTTGTCCATCCTTCTGCATTAAAATACTTTTTTCATATGCAGAGTCGACTATAATAAGTCAAATGCCATGTAAACAGCGCTATTTTATAGGACAAAACATTTGCGTACCCTTCTAAATGCAGGATGAGTCAGGGGTATTTTTGATTTTCCTGGTAAAAGAAAATCTGCATGTGCATTTTAAAAGTTTGGAATAATTATGAACATTTAATGCTTTTAAAAGAAGTCTTTTATAGCCACCAATGCTGTATTTATTTGATCAGTAAAAATGGTCAAATATTATTACAATTTCAAATAGCTGTTTTCTATTTGAATATATTTTAGAATGTAGTTTATTTCTCTGATGCAAGCCTGAATTTTCAGCATCATTAGACCAGTCTTCAGTGTTACATGATCCTTCAGAAATCATTCTAATATGGGGGGAAAAAAGTATGGAAGTCAAGCTGATTAGTTAAATCACAGGGCCACCTAGTGGTCGGAAGTTATGAAAAATTGCTAATTTTGCTTATAACTTCTGAATGTCTTGGCTAAAAAAAAAAAATCACAAGACTCTTTAGGTTCTTTAGATAAGTTGAACAATACCTAATTTTCCCATGTCGTCCATTTTGAATTTTGTCGTAAAATGCTATATTTTATGAATGCATTGGCACATCGTTACGAAACTCATTATGTGCCATCAGCTCCATTCCCTGAAGGTACTCAAAAACTTGCAGGGCACCTTGTGGTCAAAAATGATAATCAAATTTAAAAACATTCTAATGCTTTTGATTACTTTTTCCTATTGTCACGAAACTGGTCTTGATTCCTTGTATCGCTGAGAACATCGATACCAATTATCCCATATTCGGCCAAACTAGCAGCCTGCCATTTTGAATTTCTTTGAAAACCTACTTTTTTGATCTCCTCTTAGAGATAGTTTTCACCAAATTCGAATCAGATCATCTTCAGATCATGCTGGTAAAAAGTTATGGATTTTGTGTCGATATACGAAGTGGTTTAATGCATCAACGAAACTGTTGACTTGATGTCAAACTACATCTGAGGCTGTATCTCTGCAAAGCTTTATCATATTGGATGTGTTTACCCTTGGCATTAACATGTGACTTGGCATTAACAACGTGTCCTGCTCCAGAGGTTGTTGAGTACGCATTGCGTCAGATCTCAGTGTAATGTAAACGCTATCCAGCCATTCGCAGGTCGACATCACGCAAAACCCCGCCCCCTCTCTCCCGAACGGTCACAAGAATGACGGAGAACAACAGGCTGTGGAGTGCTAATGAGACTCGTAGACTTATATCTTTGATCTGTAAAACGTCCCACGACTGAAAATGCTTTTCAAAAGAAGACCCACCACTTCAGGTTGCACCGGGCCATTCCCTGCTGACAGATTTAAATATTTCACGGGAAACACAGATCCGATCGGTTATCAAGATATATAAGTCAGTTGATGTTAAACGCACCATGTTCTGATTGACTAATGATCTGATCTGCTTGATCGTATCATGGTGATCGCATGTTAATGCCAAGTGTAAACGCAGCCATTGACACCAAATATTATGTGTCATTGTCACACTGACCACACCACATCAATTTGGTAACACTGCACCTGTTGGTCAAATGTAATAAACCATTATATTACTAGTGAATGTCTGATGCTAACTGCCTGCCTTGCTTCTGTAGTGCTTCAAGATTCAAGATTTTTATTTGTCACGTACACAGTTATACAGAGTATAACCAGCAGTGAACTGTAAGCTTGACCCCATTAATTGCTGCTTGCAGTTATACTTTTATACACTTTTATCATATAGCAGGGCCGTAACCACCATACGCAAGCCCCCAATAATTAGAAATGACCAATCTGCCCCCCCCAAATTCCTTTTTGAAATTCTTGCACTGATCTGTTGCACTTCACTATACAGCACTCTGTTTTTTAGGATGACAAAAAGGTTTAAAAGTTACATTTTCAGCCTGGCCTGCTCAGCGGGCTAACAGTGCTCGTCAATCTCTAAATAATTGAGACGGCCAGTCAGATCAAAATAGGTGGGATTTACGGTTCACAGGAGCAGAGCGAGAATTTCAGCATGAATCGTCAATTTAACATTGTAAGAGACCGAGGTAAGATGGAAGTTGCAAATCATTTAATATTGGTCAACTGTTTTACGATAGAAATAGTTATATTCAGTGATGCAAACTACTCAACTTTAGAGAGAGAGATTAAAGTTGCATGTGAATTAAGTTACACAAGTGTGTGCGTCTCTCTACAAACAATGAAGCCATGAGTTTCACTTCAAAATCAGTGATTTTACCTGCTCGTTGCTGAGAAATATAGTGTAGCGATTCAGTTGGTCCCCCCAATGTTCAAGACATGGTTACGGCCTTGTCATATAGTGCTAACAGGCATGGGCTAAAACTCTGCTCATGTATAATTCCTAATAAAGTTATGAACTAGCTAATGAGTAACTTAGTTTTATTTATTCACCAAAGCCAATTTGCTTTCATTTAGAGTTTGGCAAGAGTTAATTTTGGACCCTGATGGCCAGAACTACTCATGACTGAATAAGAAGAGAAGTAAGAGATGTGAAATTGTTTTGTTGCCCATGGCAATGCTTATAGCAGAGAGAAACGGAGAAAGTATAGACAGAGAGAGAGAGAGAGAGAGAGTAAATGGCAGGATAATGATTCTGCTGAGAATATCTGCTATTTACAGAAATACACAGAATGAAGATGAACATGTAAGCAGCATTTCAGGGTTCCATTTTCCAAACCATTAGCCTTGAACACTACATCAGGATATCCAGTGTCGCACCGCTCGCAGACTCTCTGACGCATATTACACAAAAATCAGAGTCTTTCTTCAAACAGCAAGCTCTAATGTGATTGGCCTCATGCAATTTCCATAAATCAGGCAGCACAGCTTTATATCAGTTCATTTGGAGTGTCGGGAAAGTTCCCAGCTGATACAATTAACATTTCCAATCAGCCAAATATGCTATATAAGAGATTTATTTACAACACTCTTAAAGATAAAACTCAAAGAGCAGAACTTGTCATCTTTTAGATGTGCTTAAGCTAAGGATTTAAAATTAATACATTTTTTAATTAAATGTAAATGTTTAAATATAAATCTTTGAAAATTTAACAATATTAAAAATTTTCTGAATTATTTACATTATGGACAATAAATGCTAAATATTACAAATTCTATATTATTTAAAAATAAAAAATATACTTAAAAATAAAACACTAAAAATCAGTCAATTTGAATGCAGGGCATAACAACGTTATAACTAAAATAGATACTTATTTTTAGTTTTCTAAAGCTATATACCTTTAAGTGAGTGTTAGATGATGGCAAATATCTAAATGTAAAAATAGTACACTGAAAAAAATTTAGTGTATAATCAATTTTCACTCGGAAATTGCTAGTAAATTACACTATTAATTGGAAATGGCAAAGAAATGGCAAGTAACGCATTGAATTAACTGTGAAATTTTGAAGTAGAAAGATTGAAATGGTATTATTTTGTAAAACCTACTTACGTAATCTTTGTTTTATTTACAACTCTGATAAATCATTTTTTACAGTGTATAAATGATCGTGCACAATTAAATATCCAGTGTTAAGTGAAACGGTATTGATATTTTGTGTTATTTTGATATTTTGTATTCTCTCATGCTGTTTTATAGTATTATTTTTGTGATATTGTCAATTGTGTAATATGTAAATCCTTAAAAGACTTCAAGGAAAAGAGTTTTAAAAATCCTCATTCTTATTTTGTGAAAAAGTTAAGCTTTTTATTGATATTTTAGAACTCAGCATCATCAAACATCATTTTTTCCCCCCATTTTTAGTAATTTTGACATGTGTTTTTGTCATTTTTATTATTGTTTTTCTTCTTTTTTACATATTACTATTTAGGTTTAATTTTGGTAATTCAGTTTTTATTTCTTTAAATTATATTCCATTTATTTTCCATTTTTATTATTTATTATTATTCTTTTAATGCTTCAACAAACTTATTAGTTGCCAAGGCAACATTTTGAATGTCTTCTATATGTATAATACTTCTATATGTATAAATGTAATGGACCTTTTTTGCAAACCATGCAGCAGAATGTTTTTTAAGATTCAGGGCTTTGTTATTTACCATCATTTCTGAAATATGTATTACATCAACACAAACTGAGGTTGGCCAGGCGGACACTTCCTGTCTAAGTGGGCGTTTTTCTGCAATGTGGACGAGATTTTATGCCTATACAACAAAGTCTGCGTGAGACTATGATATCAGCCCACAGCCAAGTCTCTCTCTCTGTCTTTTGTCAAGTCGTGGAGAGTAAACTCACCATGCAGAGGGCATTTACACGCTGACAGAGAAGAAGAGCCACTGGCGTACAAACCTTCCCCTCAGAGAGAGCAATCATCCCGGTGGCGGGGTGCTGCACTGCCCCTTATACTTTGTCCGCGACCTCTCCACTTCCTCGTGTCCGACTGCAGTCGAAGTGACCGCTGGAGTGTAGAGAGGATTTTTCTGGCCATCGGCTTCCGCTGCCAAACTCTGTGGGCTCCAAACTGCAGTCTTCCGTCTGCCTGGGTTGATTAGCACCTTGGCGCTTTCTCACACGGGAAGCTTGGCTGCGTCTGTCTCTGCGGGTTTCTTTCCAAGTAAACACCTTCCTCACTGAATTTAGGAATGCACACACAAAACACACACACCTCAACATGCTGGCAAACATTCATTCCCAATAGTGGAGTTCAGTAGGGTAAAAACCATAACCACGATTGCTGTGGACAATATTGAGATCAGCTGGATTATTCATCATGATTACTTTTGGAAACGTCATGCATCTGTTGAACTTTTACAAAAACTTGTCCTTTCAACAGTCATATCTGAAAAAGATATCGGCTATATACTGCTGCTCAAATGTTTGGGATCTGTAAGATTTTCAATGTTTTTTAAATGTAATTTGTAATGTAATTTAATAGTGATGCTAGGGATATGTCCCTACAAATATCCAGTGACTACTAAATTGATCAAACTATTAAATATATGTGTAAGTTACCATTGTTGCTGTAATTTCAGTGGCATCTGAAATAGGTCATATCATTGATATTACCTGAGAAGTTAAAATAAATATACTAGAAAACCACGCCAAGGACACACATTTAATACATGTGCGGAGTAAGAACATAAGTAGCTGAAGTGTTTAAAACATACGAGCACAGTTCAGCTGAATGATAAAATCTCTTTGTTGCTGTGCTGTTTTGTGTTCATCTGCTCTTTTTACATTGACTAACACTCTATATAGACTAATACAATCAGACAGGCCTAATTTCTCAAATATTTATTACAATATAACTGATACTGATTAATTAAACATTCACTTCAATGTTATGAGATGACTGGATGCTTTCAACTGATTTCCTATTGAGCTGTCACCAACAGAGCTGGTCAAACTATTTAAAATATAGTGAATTAAGCTACTCGATCTAACTCGATCATGTATTTTGAGGTGCAGCTCATCATTAATGAAGTGTTTCACTAGTTAGCAGTAAACCGGTTACCTCATCACCTGAATATGTTTGCAGATTTGGTGTTGAATGTTATCTTTGGAATGGAAATATGACTATTTTATTTGTAAACATCATACTTTTCCGCTTATTTCAGTTAATGTCATAAAACTAGTGAGCTAAGCCAGTAGTAGTACTGACAGTGTCGTGTAAACACGGCTGAAGATGAGAAAAGCGGATAAACAGACAAAGCGATTCAACTGAGTGAGTCATTTACGCTGGAAGTGCTCCAATTGATTCAAACTCGTGACTTCCATCATTCAGTTCAAGCGATTCACTAGCAAAAACCAGATCGAAAGGGCATTTCATTTTCTAATTCTGACATTGCTTGTAATGATTTTAAAAAAACAGGTATACTGATGGGTGAAACGGAGCTTTTTGAAAGTCCAAATCAGTTAAATCGCTGCATCACAAAATGACTCAGCGAAGATTCAGATCGGCCTTCAAAGCACGTATTGCAAATCATTTGATTTAGATCAAAGCAAAGGCAAGGCAAGGCAAGTTTATTTATATAGCACATTTCATACACAGTGGTAATTCAAATTGCTTTACATAAAAGTGCTTTACATCTCAAGCTTTGTTCAAACTTTTCCAAAAGCACCTAACTATTCCACTACTTCACCCCCTACTTACTTTGACCATCATAAACCAAACAAATAGAACTCAGAGGTCCTACTTTCAACTGATTAACCAACACACTTGTCTTTCTTTGCCCACATTCTCTTTACCATCACAACACTTACTTTAACCTTGATTGTACATAAAATACAGTGCAATCAGTTGGGATGTAGCACAGTGTTCATTCAATAACTGCACAGTTAAACAGATGAGTTTTGAGTCTGGATTTAAATGTGGCTAATGTTTTAGCACATCTGATCTCTTCTGGAAGCTGGTTCTAACTGCGGGCGGCATGATAGCTAAAAGCGGACTCCCCTTGTTTTGTGTGAACCCTTGGTGTTTCTAACCGACTCGATCCTAATGATCTGAGTGGTCTGTTAGGTTTATATTCAATGAGCATATCTGCAATGTATTTGGGTCCTAGGCCACTGAGTGATTTATAAACGAATAAAAGTACTTTAAAATCAATCCTAAATGTATCAGAACTTCGGAGCGGGTTCACAAATCATTTGATTTAGATCGGAACTGCGGTGCGGATTCGTGAATCTTTTGATTCAGATCAGAGCTTCAAGGCGGGTTGGCGAATCATTTCGCACTGATGCGCTCTAATGTCCCGATCTGAAATGATGGTTCGCGAATCATTTTTCAGATTGGGAGTGTGGATTTTGAATAATTTAACTATCGGGACTTCAGTGTGGGTTTGTGACCCCACCAATGCCAAAATCAAACCTACACCCTTGTTAAAAAAAAAAAAAAAAAAAAAAAAGGACATGATTTTGTGAGTCTTTTGAGTGAATGATACTCTGACTCAAGCATTATACTCAAAGACACTATGTAATGTTAATAGCACTAACTACTGATATATACAACCTCAAACATCAAAATGATTGAGTGAATCAATGTGAATGAATCTGTTTGTGAGCAGAATCAAAAGACTGAAAATCACTGAATTACAAATCAGTATCGATTTCCATGCCTGCAAAGACTGAAGGGATGATAGCTGTGCTTTTGTACAGTATCTTACACACCGGTGCTCAGGCGGACTGAACGACGTCTGTGCAGTTAGAGATGATGCTCTGTCGCAATGTTGAGCAATATGATGCTTTTATTGATCTGTGGGATTCATTAAGGGTCAGCGATATGATGCTCTGAGCATGTGGGCCACGCTTTGCCCATTTTCTCCCCTTAATAGAAAGCATGTGTCAAGCTCTCAGCGCGTAATGACCAGAGGTGCTTCTCACAAATAACAACCTGCCTTTTGAGGGTTAGCCGGCCCAACATCATTTCCCTCTCTATATTCTCATCCCTGCTAAACTCGCAGCACGCTATTAGATCTGTTTGGAGTGAAATAAGACAGATTTCTAAAAGGGGCACTTTAAATGCACCTCGTCTAGTGCTGTAAAAATAGAGAGCAGGTAAAGTGCACTTGTTATGGAGGATTCAGTCCAAGGCAATAATAAACCAACATGCTCAGCCGAGACGACACAATTTGCAATATAGAAAAGTGGTTTCAATGTACTGTGTGCAAGTATATTTTCACTTATACTTCGAATTTGATATCAAAGACATGGAGAATTAATTCTGAAGGCAAATACGAAATAATAATAGAAAATAACTAGGACAGAGTCAATGCCATGCTCAGAAAACATGGTTCTTCTCTGAAAAACAGTAGGCCTGTATCTTGAAGACATGATGTAGGTGGATCTCGCAAAAATGGTCCAAAAAACATGTCCAGGTCATATTTTAAAATAAAAATATAAGGGAAAAAAAGAAAAGAAAAGAAATGTTACGATTAAATATTTATGATTTGTAAAAAAATATAAAACAATTAATTGTTTTGAAAAATAAAAACTGAAACATGCAAAGAATATTATAACACAATTTTATGCATAATAAAATGTAATAAAAATAAAACAAAAAGGTATGTTTAATTTTTTATTTTATGTCATTTAGTCAAACTATACAGTAAAATGAGAATGAGGGAATTAAAGAAAACAATACTAAAATTTCTTAAGAACATTTATTTAAATGTAGTTAAAAAAAATTATAAGTGTTTTTTTGTTTAAAATTAATAAAAGTAATTCATTGTTTTTGTCAACTGAAAATAAAAACATGAAAATAATGCCACGACACAAAAATCTTAATGGACCCAATAATAAGCTTCACTTTCTTTAAGCATAATAACATTTTTATATTCATAATAATTTAAGAATAACTATAAAAAAATCTCAAAACTAAATAAAAAAATTTAAATGCCAATTTAACTTAAAATAAAGTTTATTTTAATTTAATTATCCAAACTATACAGTAAAATGAAAGGGAATTTAAAAATTAAGCATATTTATTTAAATGTAAAAATAGAAAGCTTAAGAAATAATAAGAAAATATTATTTATTATATGTAAGGCTTATATTATAGAAGTCTTAAAGGAATAGTAACAAAAACAGTTTGATTGTAAATTTCAAAGAGAAGATGAAAAATGTTCATGCAAAACTAAAATGCAAGAATCGTTCAAATGCAGCTCGTTTAAGGTCATTTCCATCAGTCAGCGCTATTGAATGAACTAAACTGGAATGTTAAAATTGATGAACAGCAGAGGCCGTGGCAATTCACACCATGAGGAGCTTCCACTCATGTGAAATTACAGCTGGTATATCTGAACCGCAAACGCTATTTAGAGTGTGCTGAATATCATATCCATCAAACACCACAGACAACTGGCCATTTTTGTCAAGCCGACAATGACATGAACTTATCAACGAGATCAGTCAATGAAACCCTTCACAGCTTCAGCACAGAGGAGTTCAGCACTGAATGCTCACATGAAGGGCAGAGGAGAATCAATAGAGCATTAATGCATGACACACACACACACACACACACACACACACACACACACACACACACTACCTCCCGTCCATTCCAATGCATCTGCACCTTCCCATGAGACACTGGAGTTTAAAATATGGCTGTTCATCCAAAGGAGTGCTGCTGGTTTAAGATAAAGCGGCTGAGTAATGCATTGCCAAGAGATTGACTTGTCAGTGCATTCACAGAAAGGTGTCCCAGAAAGAGGATGGAGTGGAAGTCACAATAAATTATTCGGGCCGCCGCAGCCGCCGGACCACAGCTTATCAAACTAATGCCAGCGGCTGCGCGGGTCGTCCGTCTTATGTTGTCAGAGGCATTTCCGCTCCAGACGCTCCTTGAAGAAACCCTCGTGCCTAAAGCACCTTGATGCTCCAGGAGTCTGTCTGAAGGAGGGTCGAGCGGCACTCACAACTTTGCTGAGGATGTCCGTCATGCCTGAGTTTAAATGGATATGTCTAAATAGTTGAGGAAAATGAATGTAAATCAGTTTAAATTTGACCAAAACTAGGCTAAATTAAATTAATTTATCTATATATGTGTGTGTAAAATATGTTTATATTTTAAAATATATTTTAAAGCTGACATAAAAATGAATACAAACTATATATTTAAAAAAACTAAATTACTAACACTTTCACTAAAATTAAAATTAAAACCTGTAAACTAACTGATAATATAAATATATATTTCAATTGCTACATACATGTATATATAAAACAAACATACAAACAAACAAAACACACTACAAAATTACTAAAACATTTACTAACATTAAAATGAAAACAGGACATTTTTTTGTGTGTAAATACGATTGAAGTCAAAAGTTTACATTCACTTTGCAGAATCTGCAAAATGTTAATTATTTTACCAAAATAAGAGAGATCATACAAAATGCATGTTATAATATTTCAACTTTAGTTATTTTAGTACATTAATTTAAACTAAATGAAAATGGAAAATATGTGACCTTGGACCACAAAAGCAGTCAAAAGGGTCAATTTTTAGAAATTGAGATTTATACATCATCTGAAATCTGAATAAATACGCTTTCCATTGATGTATGGTTTGTTAGGATAGGACAATATTTGGCTGAGATACAACTATTTGAAAATCTGGAATCTGGGGGTGCCAAAAAAAAAAAAAAAATCAAAACATTCAGAAAATCACCTTTAAAGCTGTCCAAATCAAGTTCTTAGCAAATAAGTTTTGATATATTTACAGTAGGAAATTTACAAAATATCTTCATGGAACATGATCTTTACTTAATATCCTAATGATTTTTGGCATAAAGGAAAAATCGATCATTTTGACCCATACAGTGTATTTTTGGCTATTGTTACAAATATACTTGTGCTACTTAAGACTGGTTTTGTGGTCTAAGGTCACATATGTTAATGTTAATCAGTATATATATATATATATATATATATATATATCTAGAGAGAGAGAGTTCTTTTTACTGGATTCAAACAGCATGAAATCATTCATTCCATACCCATATTGTCTTAAAAATAAAACTAGCTCTGAATAAAGAACCAGCTCTCAGTCTCTAACTCTACATGGTTGACCCGGCTGCCACTGTCCGGCCCTGGGAGGGTTTATTTGAATGAAAAGCCCTTTTTATTGTCACCTCGGTGCAGAATTGGGATGTGACACAACTCTTGTGGCCGACTTTAATCCTTCCTTTATTCCTCCATCTCCCACAAGATTCTGGTGCATTATGGGAGATCAATGCAGAGTAGCCGGTCATTTAGGAAGACTTGGCGCACGGGGCTCTTTCTCTGTAAAGCCGCTCCTAATGGAGCACTTAAGCGACACATGCAGTAAGAGCCGAGAGTCATTTACTCAGGCGTGCCGGTGTGGGAGTAATCGTTTAAAACCCAGCTGAACGGATCAATGGAGTTGTAATTGTCAGAACAAACGGTCGGTTTCAAGGCTTCGCCGCCCTCTGTTTGTTATCGGCCAGATCTTGTAATAGAAATGGATTCGGTGTTCTTTTATCCTATCAGTTTTCATTTGACGAGGTTCTTTAATAACATGCGGTAACAACATCCCCTGCTGCATTTTATCAATATGCATTAGCCCACTGTAATATCACTAATGTATATGATGGAAGGGTTAAATTAATCTTCTCCCGCTTAAAGCCGTAGATTAGCACCGCGCTCTCTGTGCTACTATAAATTGAGTGAATTATTAATGTGGGGGAAATGACACGGCCTCCCCGCCGCCCCCTGGCTCATCTGAGACCTGATTACATTTAATCCGCAGAGTAATTCTTAATGCACTTACACTGAATTGACCATATGGTGACCATGAACTGTCTCACCTTTCATAAAAAAAAAACAAAGACATGGTATTAGCGGCATTTGCGGTTGACTATTATCAGTGGACTTAGCAAATGCAACAATGATACAGTCATTTAATCAAGCCTGTTGAGGAGAGCTTATTTATTAAGTGATCAGACTTACAATTTTCAATTAAAGTGCAAAAATGAATTAAAAACAATTCAGAAATCTTACCAATGTCCTATCAACCACCCTAGAAACTGCCTGTCAACATCCTAGCAACCATCCACCACACTATTGCAACAATGTAGCAACACACTAAAAACCTCTTTTGGAACACCTTAGTAATGTCCTGTCAACTACCTAAAACACCCTAGCAACCAGCAAAGAAACACTAGCATTTGCTTAGGAACATCCTAGCAACTGCCTAACAACATTCTTGCAATCAACAAAGGCGTCCTAGTAACTATCCATGATTCTATTGCAACAATGTAGTAATGCACAAAAAATCTCTAAGAAGACATTAGCAGTGTCCTAGCAACCACCTAAACACCCTAGCAACTGCTTATCAACATCCTAGTAAATGAAACCCTAGCATTTGCTTAGCAACACCCTAGCAACCAGTAGCCTGCAACCACTGCAGAACAAAGACCCAGGGGGCGGGGTTGGATCGGGGTGGAGACGGGTAGGTTTATTTATTTTAGGTATATGTAAGGTGGGAGGAGTTGGATCTAGATCCAACCTCGCCCCCTGGATCTTGTGTTCTGCAGTGAGGACCATCTCCTAGCAACTGCAGCTAACAACATTCTAGCAACCAACAAAGGCATCCTAGTAACTATCCACCACCAGTGTTGGGGAAAGTTACTTTTAAAAGTAATGCATTACAATATAGCGTTACTCCCTAAAAAAGTAACTAATTAAGTCACGTTACTTTTGAGTTACTTTTTAAATCTGGCCAGGGCTTGCTTGTTAGTTTTTAATATAAAAAAGTTCTTCTTTTACAAATGTAAAAGCCCTTTCACACCAAAAGTGAAATGAATAAGCCTCAGGCTGAAGGAAATGTAAATTCACGTCTGTACAGTAGAGGGCGCCGCTCATACAAATTGCATGAAGAATATGAAGCAGGAGAAGAAAGTTCAACATTATTCAGCAATGACAAAAACAAAACACAAATGTGTCATTTTTGCTTAGTATGCTTGAATTGGTATATCGAAGGTCAGTAGCAAAGACATTGGTTAATAAAATGGGATTAAATACATAAATGATATTTGTCTTATTTAACATATTTAATTATTGCAGGTTTGTATAATATTCTGAGTTTGCATTTGACTGTTTTTATTCATTTTGAGGAATACTGAATGTGTTTTTGTGCAGGTGAGATGAGTAAATACATGTTCATATTTAGTCTAGAACTACAGTAACTTCATATTCACACAACGCTCTTCACTTACTCCCAATTTCTCTCAACATGGAAGCACGAGAGCTGTCAGACAATACATGTCAGTCAATACATGACACCCTAGCAACGACCCAGAACACCCTAGCAATCACTGATACACACAAAGCGTTCCACAACACCCTTACAACAGTTTGAGAACATCATAGCAACACCCTGAACATCCCAACAACAGCCTACCAATGCCCTAGCAACTGCCTATCAACATTCTAGCAACCAACAAAGACACTCTAGCATTTGCTTATCAGCAAAAAGGTTCCACAACACCCTTGAAACAGTTTGAAAACATCTTAGCAACCATTCTGAAACAAAGTAACAAAGTAACTGGCATTACTTATTTGAAAAAGTAACTCAGATATTTCCTTCTAAATTAAAAAGCAATGCATTACTTTACTAGTTACTTTAGAAGAGTAATCTGATTACATAACTCGCATTACTTGTAATGCGCTACCCCCAAAACTGTCCACCACACTATCGCAACAATGTAGTAATGGACTAAAAATCTCTAAAAACACCTTAACAGTGTCCTAGCAATCACCTAAACACCCTAGCAACTGCTTATCTACATCCTAGCAATCAGAAAGGAAACCCTAGCATTTGCTTAGCTACACCCTAGCAATATCCTATCAACATCCACGCAACCAGTGAAGACATCCTAATAACTATCCACTATACTATTGCAACTATGTAGCAGCACACTAAAATGTTTCAGAAATCCTAGCAACCATTCATAACATCCTAGAAACTGCCTATCAACATCCTAGCAACCTGCAAAGACACCCTAGCATTTGCTTATCTACACCCTTGGAACTACCCATCAACATCCTAGCAACCAGTAAAGACAACTTAGCATCTGTTTAACCTAGTAACCATTAAACAACACTTACTGTTCCACAACACCCTTGCAACCACATAGAAAACCCAACCAACTGCCTATCAACATCGTAGCAACCAGCAAAGACAACCTAGTAACCATACATTGCACTATTGCAACAATGTAGCAACAAACTCAAAATCTCCCACTCTAGCAACCAACTACACCCTAGCTACACCATAGCAACCACCAAACAACATCTAGGGTTCCACAAGAACCTGGCAACAATCTAGAAACACACTAAGAACCACTACTGCCCACAACACCCTTAAAACCACCTAGCAACCACTCAGAACACCCCAGCAACTGCCTATCAACATCCTAGCAACTAACAGAGACACTCTAGCATTTGCTAAGCAACACCCTAGCAACGACCCAGAACACCCTAGCAATCACTGATACACACAAAGGGTTCCACAACACCCTTACAACAGTTTGAGAACATCATAGCAACACCCTGAACATCCCAACAACAGCCTACCAATGCCCTAGCAACTGCCTATCAACATTCTAGCAACCAACAAAGACACTCTAGCATTTGCTTATCAGCAAAAAGGTTCCACAACACCCTTGAAACAGTTTGAAAACATCTTAGCAACCATTCTGAATACCATAGTAACAGCCTGCCAACACCCTAGCAACTGCCTACAATGCATTTGAAACCACCTAACAACCACCAAGATTACCCTAGCAACTGTCTCTTAACATCCTAGCAATCAGCAAAAGCACCCTTGCATTTGCTTAACAACAAGGATTCCACAACACCCTTGTAACAGTTTCGAAACACCCTAGCAACCACTTTAAGCACCCTAGCAATAGCCTAGCAATGCACTTGCAACTGTCCACAACACCCTAGCAACTGCCTCTCGACATCCTAGCAACCAGCAAAGACACCTTAACATTTGCTTAACAACACCCTAGCAACCACCAAACAGCACCTAGGTTTCCACAACACTCTCAGAACAGTTCAGATTCACCATAGCAACCACCCTGAACACCCTAGCAACTACACAGCACACTAAAAAAATCATAACAGCAACTGCTGAATTTTAGATTCCCATTTTTTTAGTTAATATGAAATTTGAGTTCATGCTTCAGTGCTTGCTGTATCTGATGAATTTATATTCTCCACAAGCGCCTGCGTGTATCACTTCACTGCTTGATGACTTTGTTTGTAACAAGCGTACTAGCATATGTGCAACGCTTCCTCAAGCAAGACGACATTGAAATTCCCTGTGCGCGACACAGAACCCATTTGCCTTTTGTTTTTCATCAATTCTAACAATAGCCGCTTGTCCTTTTCACATTGTGTATATAAACAGTCCATAAGAAGCAATTAATTGCTGTGATGCAGACGATTCTGGTGCAGGAAAACACTCAGCGCCGCCCGGTGTGTAATATCATCTACATCTAAAGCAATAGAAAGGTTAGAAGAACAATTGGAACACCACTTGCAAAGAACAGACATGAATAATTACTAGATTCTTCAAGGTGACATTTAAAAATGAATCTCAATGGGAAAGGGCACATGCGGGAAGTCAATGAAAAGAGGCTGGGACAGAAACAGGAAGGAAGGTAAAAAAAAAAAATTCTTTATAGCATGCCTCTGACAAACGATACTTAGGCAATTTAGTGGCTGGAAAATGTGTCTTAGCTGCTGTACTGGAGCATCAATCAGATTTTTGCTTGTGCAAAACTTACTGATATAATGCTAAGGTTTTGTGGGAAGTTGCTAGTGCATTTTAAGTTTTTTTTTATTGTGATGTTTTAATCAGCTGTTTGGACTCTCATTCTGACAGCACCCATTCACTGCAAGAGGATATATTGTTGAGGAAGTGATGCATATCTTTGTGATATTCTTCAAACTTCAAATCTGTGATATGGTCATCTGGTCTCTGGACTGGAGTTTTGTGGATTATTTGTAGATTATTGTGATGTTTTTATCAGCTGTTTAGACTTTCAATCTGACGGCACCCATCCACTGCAGAGGATCCATTGCTGAGCAAGCAATGTAATGCTACATTTCTCCAAATCTGATGAAGAAACAAACTCATGTACATCTTGGACTGGAGTGGTGTGGTTTTCTTGTGCATTATTGTGATGTTTTTATCAGCTGTTTGGACTCTCATCCTGACGGCACCCATTCACTGCAGAGGATCCATTGGTAAGCAAGTGATGCAATGGCACATCTCCAAATTAGATGAAGAAACAAACTCATGTACATCTTGGATGGCCTGAGGGTGAGTAAATTCTGTTCTCTAGAAATGGTTTGGGTCCCTCCTTCTATGCAAGACTGGGGATTTTGGTTCTGAATGAGTTTTAGTACTTAATGCTGAAGTTTGTTTAAATCCCTACAACAGTGAGCATGAGTAATACTTATATGCCTTAGCAAATAGCACTAAATATAGCCGACTGAAATAATCAGAAGCTGTCAGCGAGGAGGAGAGAGCACTTACATTAAGATAATCCTGCTAAGACTTACATTAATATTTTACATTTACATTTAAATGAGTCTTGGAAGCGTCTGCAAATGCTGAGATGGGTAATTTAAGACCATTTAAATGGCAATAACAGATAAAAACGCTTGATGCAGGTATTCTGGGATTTTGTGGGTGAAATTAATACGTATGAAACCAGTCTCCAAACAAAATCTAAAAATGAAACCAAAGCAAAACTGAAATAAATTGCAGTCAAGTCCCAGTGCAATCATTCTTCCTAAGGTAAGCATCACTATTACTTATTGCTCGTAGTATTAATTTTTGACAGCAAACTTATCCTGCACCATCTGTGCAATATCTTTTCTCCCATAGCAGATGTTAAAATGGATGAAGCCACATGTATTAATGCACTTGAAAACACTGAGAACATCCTAACAACCACTTAACAACCACTCAAAATCACCTGACAATGACACAGCAATGCTCTAAATATACTCAGAACATCTTACCGTCACTATGTATGTTTCATAACACTATTCACAATGCAACACAAGTGTGTCACATAGTCATGATGGGGGAACAGTTTAAAGAGTAGTTTGCTAAGATGAGTTTGTTTTTATATAGGAACAGATTCGTTGAAATGTAGCCTTACATGACTTGCTCACCATTGGATCCTCTGCAGTGAATGGGTGCCGTCAGAATGAGAGTCCAAACTGCTGATAAAAACTTCACAATAATTTACAGGTAATCCACATCACTCCAGTCCATCAACTGATGTCACGTGAAGCCAAAAGCTGCATGTTTGTAAGAAACAAATCCATCATTAAGATGTTTAAACTTTAAACCTTTGTTTCCAGCTAAAATATCCATAGTCAGTCATCCACAATAATGCTTTCTCCAGTGAAAAACTCATCTGGTCTGAATCAGGAGAGAAATCTACACAGATCAAACACTGTTTACAAGCCAAAACAGTCAAAAACAGCTCTAAACAAATATGTGGGTGGATTTTGATGTGAGAGACAACAGGAGATGGACTTTTTCACTGGAGGAAGCATTATTATGGACTCAATTTTTTTTTTGAATTAAAACATCTTAATGATGGATTTGTTTTTTACAAACACATCTTTTGGCTTCTCAAGATGTTAATTGATGGACTGGAGTGGTGTGGATTACTTGTGAATTATTGTGATGTTTTTATCAGCTGTTTGGACTCTCATTCTGGCGGCACCCATTCACTGCAGAGGATCCATTGGTGAGCAAGTGATGTAACGCTACATTTCTCCAAATCTGATGAAGAAACAATTTCAATGGCCTTGAAGGCTGAGTAAATTGTCAGCAAATTTTCATTTCTGGGCAAACTATTCCTTTAATAATGAACAAATGGATTGTGCAGTTGCATTAAATTTGCACCTGCTCAAATTCCCGACAGCCCAAAAGTGTTGGTGGGGCATCAGATTCCCCGGTCAGACTCAAAACAGGTCAACAAACGGGCATAAAAATATCCTAGTGTCCGATTTTGCGAAATGACTTGCCAAAAATGTCTCTCTTTGAGGACTGAACATTTGAAATGTTCAGCTTTGTTGTTTACCTCTTTGCAATTCATGCATCCCCTCGTGGAAGCAGCATGCATCTTCTGCTGAAACGCTTCAGTTCTCCATACTTCATGAAGGCACTCCATCTCAAAGGCACAGCTTCCCATCTCAGCTGGCTACCTGCCTTTTGATTATATGTGGAGGGCACTCTGTGCAATGCAATCAATTTCTAGGGTGGTTGAAGAAAGAACACAAAGTGAGAGGTGTTTTGTTTGACGGACCCTTTAGAGCAGCAGTTCAATTGCTCACCTGAAGACTGGAGGGTCAGTAGACTGTTGACGATGGCCATGAACCCACGGGACATCAGCGCACCATCGATCTGAATGTGAAATATGCTTGCTTTTTGTAGCACAAACAGTAGCGGAAACGTTTTGGGGTGTAGGTTAATGATGAGTATTAGTGCTAGTGATGTTTGCACCACTAACGAGCCGTCCGTGCATCAGAAATACAGTACATTTCACATTCCAGGACTAGACTACCGCAGGACAAGCACACGTTCAGTCTGTTGATTGCCATAAATGAATTTGGCCATGTTTCAGCCCCGTTGGAGATCCAGAGTGTTTTGGAGTGGCTGAGAAACGCAATTAGACAGTTTAATGTGACAGAGGGAATATTTACACAGGATTCTCTAGATGGCTGACTGTGACAGCGCTGAAGCAAGACACATTAATTCATTTCTCTCCTCCGCAGAGACAGGCGCGTCGCCGATTGTGGCGGTTTTCTCCTAACGGTGTACAGAGAGACTACAGCCACTGGTATGTGACATTTCTGAATACTTAACCCTATAAAGCCTACTGTATCATATTTGATAGGCCTCTAAATCATCAACATGATCAAAACTGCTGCAAAACCAGTTGCACACAATCTACAGCATGCCTTCTGTCATCTGATTGAGAGTTTTGAGTAACTTTACAAACATCTAACTTTAGCTCATGGTTTACGTGTCTTTTAGCTGTGATTGTTTTTTTTGTTTTTGTTTTTTTCGAAATTTGCTGATTTTTATAAAGTAAAAGTAAGAATCACTTTTTTATTAGCAATTTTTTAAGATGAACACTTACTGGACTGAAGCAACTTTAGAAAGATTTACTTCATTATCCATTATTTTTTCAGAGGAATCATTTATCAAATATGATCATCAGGCTTTTGATGAATGTTTATTTGTTCAACTCTTTTTTAGAGAGACTTTTATTATTGTATTGCATTGCTTTATATGTTTTGAAAGACATTTTATTGGGAAATACAGAGTGACAACTAATATTTATATGTATTTTCATGTAAGTATCTGCTATACTGTTGTAAATATCTCACTGATTTACATTACAGTTATCATAATTTCATCACTTTTTGTCCATATAAATATTAAATTAATATATATTGCATATTTTAGCCCATTTTGGGCCTCCATATTCTCATTATACTATATGAGCCATAAAAGCCTGATGTATAAAATGGTATGAAAAATATGGTATGTTTATGGTATATAAATATGGTATGTTTTTTTTTTTTAATTTTATTTTGTCTAAAGTTTCGATAAACTGTTCAGTTTAAAGAAAAGTAAATAAATCGAAAATAAAATAAATAAAGATTTTGCAGACTATTATTTCTTAATGTCAGGGTATCAAAGGGGTCATAACACAAAAAAAAAAACCAAAAAAAAAAAAACATGCTTTTTAAAGTATCTGTAATGCAATATTCAAAGTCTAGTCCACTGCATTTATAGCGCATCAAGGACATCAAATTAACATATGACCATCCCCATTTACACTGAGACTTTAGAAACTCTATGCTGTAATGAGAAAGTTAGAAAGTATTTCATGCTCAGATTCATTTAATTAACTCACATTGACTTTAAGTTCACTTCATGAACCAAAACATGAAAAACTACAAAAATGCATGAAACACTACAAAAATTTCTTGGCAGAACAATATATGTCTGCTTTTTACTCAGTATTTAATTCTTTTAAATGTCAGTGCCCTTTCTGAAATCTGAAGAAATATGCACAAGTCAATTAGGAATCGTATGCTGGACTGTTTATCTCTGAAGCGTGTGGCACCTCTTCAAAACGTTTCTGCTCAAACATTCACGGCTCTGAATCCAGCGGTTATATGTGATGTTTAAATGATGAATCTCTGCGGCACTATTGAGACTGGAGAGTGAGAGCTGAACATTGAGATGTTTTGTGTCTGTTTTCAGATTTCAAGCACGTGCTCGAGCTCTTCCCCCTCGTTTCTTTCTACTGCTTCGATTGCCAGATCTTTTCCTCTTTCCCAGCATGCCCCACTATGAAACCAGCCCATTAATTGGGCAGCGAGAGCCGTACCATCTGCGACGAGCCCGTCGGCATCACTCCGGCTTGATTTATGACTGCACGGACCAAATCATAAAGAGTCCAGCTGAACACAGACAGCGACTGGCTGCCCATTTCCAGCTTCCAGCTCACACAGGCGTGGGCAAATCAGAGTCTCCATGAATTATATTACGGTAACAGCCGCCACGGCACAGGTCTGTGTGTTTTAACCCGGCGTGCTGAGGGATTTCCACCTGTGATGGATGCGCGCTGCTGCACGGGCTGATAACCGTTGATTGCGGTGTCAAACAGACTAGTGCTGGGTAATTCATAAAAACGAGCCACAAGTGTCCGTTTCACAACTCTGAGACTCTGAAGTGTTGGGGAAATGCTTAGCCTTGATTGAGTTTCTTCACAAATAAAAGAAGCTTGTAACTTTAGAAACTTTCATGCATGAAGCCCCTAAAATTGTGTTAAGCATCCATTGCATGCTTTTGTTCACTGAAAAAAATGTTTTAATTAGTCTTTGTTAGCTTGTTTTCTATTAAAAATCCTTGAAATAAGATCAGAAGCAACATTGCATGAATCTTGAATCATATTGCCAGTGCAGTAAGACAAAAATGCACTTATACTAGATTTAACTTAAATTTGATTCAATTATTAAATACTAATTAATTTGAAAATATACATTGAAAATAAAATGATCAAATTCCAATATATATTCGATTACTAAATACTATAATGATTACATAAATAAAATTAAATAAAAATTAAAAAAGTCAAAATAAAATGATAAAATCTTACTTCCAATCAGTAGCCTAAATCTATTTAATAGTAAACTTATCTTCTTTCAAGAACATTTCATATTTTAACAAGAGAATTAGAGAAAATACTTGTAAATAAATAATAATTAATTCAATAAAATAAAATAAAAGAAAGTAATTAAATCCCAATATTTATTGAACTACTAAATACTACTAATTAAATAAATAAAATAAACAAATAATTAAAATAATAAAAAATAAATAACAAATAATATTTAAAATAAATGTTAACTTAAAAAATAGGTAAAATCCAACTACTAATCAGTAAATTTTTAAAATAATAAATGTATCTTCTGTCAATGACTTTTTGATATTTCAACATATTAGAGAAAATATTAATTTAAAATAGTATTTATTTATTTTTTCATGGTGAATTTCTTTTTTTACTTAAGATTGTTTTCAGATTTTTTTTTTTTAAATCAAGTAGGTTTTTGCTTATAACGAAACAAGTCTGTCAATGTGGTAAGAAAAATAAACTTGTTTTCTTCCTTTTTAGAAAACAAGGCTTAATTTATCATCTAATTCTGCTTCTCAAGTCAGTGTATCTTGATTGAAGAATGTTTAGATATTTGTACTGGAAAACAAGGCAAATACTGAGAAAGACGATCATTTTTTGCAGTGCAAAAGCATCACTGGCATTAGTTTTCATGCAGTGCCTGCCGTTTCACATGATTGTTTCAGCAGTGTCAAGCTAATAAGACTTCCCATCCATTCTGCTCTCTCTGGAGGAAGAGGAACATGTATTATTGATTAATCAGGTGTGAGACACAGTCATACAAGGTTAGAACAAATAACCCACCTCGCTCAATAAAAGATATAAAAATCCAGATAAATCAAATCGAACAGGACTAAGTATACACTTCATGAACTGCAGTATTAATGCTAACAGCTGGCAGGCAATAAAACCTTGAGAAATCTGAAAACAATGACTGTTGATTTAACGCCCTGTTTGTGATTTATCATTTACAATCCACCCATGGGCTTTAAAGTACAGGGTATAGACGCTCCCGCTGTTTGTGTGAATTACGGTGAGCAGCAGGGATGATGTGTGAATCCCGCTGAGAGATGTTCAGATGCGAGGACTGGAGGACTGAGCGCTTTGACGTGCTCCACGCGCCTCTGCATGCAGGAAAACAACTCAAGCTTCATGCAACGTTAAACAGTGAACGTGTAGATGATATGCTTGTTGCGAAATACACGAAAAGCTCATTAGCACAGTCTATATAATCGTTGCTTATAAAGCATGGTCTCAGCCTCAGACAGCCCACCGCACGCCTACAGGCCTTCACTGTACAATCTGATGCATACTGCACACAAAACACAAGATCTTCCTCAAAACTACAGAATCCGATCTGACACAAAGTCACACAGCAGAACTAGATGCTAAATTGGACAACATCTGCAAGTTGAACAGCACTGAAACTTTTATACTTCATAGCCTGTCTGCAAATAAACATGGCTTTGTTTATGAGTCTTACTGCTAGTTTTGAGAACATATTTTATAGCATTTAAATTTTTTTTGCATCACACAGCAAAATGTAAAATGTATTTATTTTATCTGTCTAAAATAAAACTACTTTTACTATGTATGAAATATCATGTGAATTTATATATATATATATATATATATATATATATATATATATATAAACAACTTTAAAAATGTACATCCTAAACAAATATTTGAAAAATAAATATTTTTAAAGAATAAAATATTTAAAAATATTTTTTAAAAGACAACCTTAAAAAAAAAAAACATTTAAAAAAAATAATTAAATAAATAAAAATAAAATAAAATCTAATAAAGGACAAAAACTAATAAAAATGACAAAAGCACACAACACAATTCGTAAAACTTTAAAATTAAAATGAAGAGAGCAAATTATAAAAATGAAATCAAACTGAAATATTAACAAAAACTATAATAGTATATCACTATATTAAAATAACTGGTCAGAGCCTTAATTTAAATAAATTAATGACAATTTAAATGAACAAAAACAGTAAATAAGTAAATAATTTCTTTTATTTTAGATTCATTGAGAAATCTGCTATATTAGAGACAGGATGTCTGTCAGCTTCAATTAGATATTAAATGACTTTGTATGTTAATATATGTTCTCAAAACAGTAAGATTTGTAAACAAAAGCTGGGATGGATATTTGTTCATGAACAGTTCTTTAAATCAGCAAGGTTGCTGCATCACATGCTTCTAGCTTCAATTATCAGAATAGAAGTGATCTAGTTTGGTTTTTTGAGGTGCAGTTGTTCTGAAACTGTACCTTCATCATCCCAGTCTCTGATGATAGTGGTTCAGGGTTCGAGATGATTGTTCCAGCCCACAACCATCTTTTCTTTGGTGGAAATGTGCAGAATGGGGGTTAGATTGGCACTGGAAAGTTGCCTTACATGTGAAGTTTATGCCAAAAAAAATCTGGCTGAGATTATAAATGATTTTTCCAATTATAAATAAATAAAACAGTTTTACACCTTCAGCCAGTGAAAGGCTTGTGAGTTGGATTTTTGGAATAAGTTTTGAGAAAGCGCTAAAGTGATTCCAGTGCTCACAGAGAACAGAGCAGCTCATTTGACCTGCAGGGTCCCGACGCATCACAGAGATGTTAAAGTTCAGGAGAAAGCATCTGAGGAGAGCCTGATGGCACCAGCGGTCACGCTCCGGCCACATCACTCAATCTGTCTTATCATTACTTTGTTGTTTGAGAATTGGAGATTGAAGCGAGCGGCAGTCAAGCTTGAAATGCGCTTTTCTGGATTGTGATGGACACATCGAAAGTGGTTTGAACATCATGAATCCAAACAGTGTAACTTCAGCTATAAAATCTTAGGCTTTCGTCATTGTTTGAATAGTTTGAGTTCTGTAAGTGAAGCCGTTTTGCCTGTTTTCATGTCGACCGCTGTACTAAATTCAAGGGCAAAACTGGTGCTAGAATTTTGCAATCTCGCAAAAATAATTGCTAATTCAATAAATCTCCACTTATTTGTGAAAACTTTGTCTTATTGTCACAGTCACAACACATAAAAGCTAAACTCGAGTACAAAAAAACTTCACTTCAGGAACGTAGGATTTACTTTAAACAATTTTCACTCCAAAATTTCTAGTAGATTTCAGCAATAATTTAAAAGAAACAACAAACTCACATTGAATTAAATATGAAAATGTTCATGTAGAAAGACTGAAACAGTAAAATGTACTTGAATAATATTTTATTTGCAGTTTTTCCACAAACTATTTACATTTCAACATAATATTAATTAATATTTTGTTGTCCCACACAGCTCATCTATGAAATTGTATTCAAGTCTAAAATAAAATTATTTTATTTACACATATCATATTTGAATTGATTGACATGCTTTTCTCATTATATATTTCAATTATAAATGGAATAAAGATACTAAATTATATTACTTTGAATGTGTAAATATATTATAAAAATTGCAGTAATAAAATGTCATTTAAATCAAACCCAGGGATATTATTGTTAACTAAAACCTTAAAAACTTCATTAAGCTAATTGAAATAAAATAATAGTACATTAATTGAACAATGTACAATTAATAGTAATGATACATTAATGTATATATGTATATATATATATATATATATATATATATATATATATAATTTTTTTTTAATTGAAATACACTTTATTGTCCCCAAGTTGAGATTCATCATTATTAAATTAAAACATATTTTATTTTAGCCAGCTGCCAAGGCAACATTTCTCATTTCCATGTAGTTTAACTGGATGTCCTAAAATATCTAAAACGGAAATAAAAATGAAGTAATATATTTAAAAATATTTTAATAATTAAAGCTTCAAAATAAAAACAAATAATAAAATAAAATAAATACAAAATGAAAACTAATACAAATGACACAATAAAATTAAGATGAATTTGAAATGAAAATGATTTGAAAAGCTTTTTCTCTCAGTGTATTTAGGTCCAATACTACTTAAGTTAAATACAAATTCCCATGAATAATACTCAAGTATAGTAATGAAAGCTAAGTAACACAAGTTACATACTCATTTTCAAGAAACGTCAGAACTACTCAAATGTAATTTGGTCATAAAGCCTTAAAACTTGGATTTAAAATACTGTGTGTTTGGTTTAAGATGACAAACTTGCTTATCTAGTGAGGTCTGATGGTTATAAATACAAATATGAAGTTAGAAATAAGCATATTTAATGAAGCAATTTATGTCTAAAGCATATATTAGTGTTATTGAAGTGATATTTTGTCATATCCACATCATTTTAAATTGTATGTAATTAGTTACCTGCAATGACGCAGCAAGAACTAAATTATAGACGTGCCTTGATGGACATTTCCATTAATGCAAAAATAATTCAGCGATTTTCACAAAATTCAACAGCCATGCAGGTAAAAAAAAATATATATATATTGAAATACTATGAATGCATGCAATCATGTACTGAAAGAAAAAATGAAGACATTAAGACAGTCGTGATGTGAATGTCGCACATTTTTTCTTACAAGTTTGGCAAGGAACTGAGTAATTGTCTGAAACTCTCCATCTGTTTTGATTGGCATATTGCATTAATTTATTTCATGGCTGTCAGGTTCCTCCGCACGTCTGTTTCACGAACGGAGAGGCCGGGAAAAATGGTCAGCATTTCTCTTTCTCTCCCCCTCATGCGTATTTTTATACCAACAAAAAAGACCTGCAGCAAAATAAGTGGGAGTCGTTCGAATATTTTTCTACAGACTGTTTCTCAAATAGACAGAAATCTGTGAGAGAGAAATGACTGACCTTAGCCAGTTAAAGCAGAGAGATGAGAAATCTCCAGCCGTCAGCATTTACCTCTCTGACTCGCTCCACTCTTTTACTTTCATGCTGCTTGAACACAAGTGTGTCGTACTGAAAGTTTCCAGCGTTGAGTTTCCCCTGCAGCAAACACAGCAGAGCACAGATTGAGGACTAGTCAGACAGGACTGGCTTTAAATAAAAACCCAGCAGCCTAAACAAGACCGCTGTGAATGCATGCACTGATTTCTTTCTAGTTTACAGAGGTTCATGAGCTCTTTGTGTTTGTGCGTGACAAAGGACACTGAAATATGACATACATGTGAAAAATCATGTAATTATGGCATTATACATATAATTAAAGCAGTGGTTCTCAACTAGGGATCCTCAGAAAACTTTCAAGATAACCACAAGATGACTTAAAGCAAGAATAAAGAAGCTTTAAAATACCATTTAGTTTATTTTAATTCACTCCCTCAACAGCTGTACTTTTTTTTTTAATTTCCACAGCATTTCAAAACCTTGATATATGAGAAAGTCTCATTTTAAAAGTTATATGAATCATGAAAACCTCCAAAAAAAACAAAAACAAACAAACACAAAAAAAATCCAGGGGCTTATTTTCCAGTACAAATATCTAAAGATGCAAAGATATGAAGTCTTGTTTTCTAACAAATTATCAAAATTAAGCAGTGTTGGGGTAATGCATTACAAGTACCGCGAGTTACGTAATCAGATTACTTTTTTTCAAGTAACTAGTAAAGTAACGCATTACTTTTTAATTTACAAGAAAATATCTGAGTTACTTTTTTCCCATTTATTGATTGACAGCTCTTCTGTCCCCATGTTGAGAGAAATCGGGAGTAAGATGTCACTGTACAGTTCTAGAATAAATGTGAACATGCCTTAATTCATCTCACACACACACACAAAATAGATTCAGTATTCCTCAAAATGAATAAAAACAGTGAAATGCAACTCAGAATATGATGCAAACCTGCAATAATTAAATGTTAAAAACACAAATATCCTTTATGTATTTAATCCCATTTTATTAACCAATGTCTTTGCTGCTGACCTTCAATGATCCAATTCAACCTACTAATAAATAAAATATTACTCTAGATAAACATTTGTGCTTTTTTTTTATTGCTAAAGTGTGTTGAACTTTCTTTATCTGTCATCTATTGTACAGACGTGAATTTACTTTCAGCTTGAGGCTTATTCATTTCACATTTGGTGTGAAAGGGCTTTTTACGTTTGCCAAAAAATAGAACTTTTTTATATTAAAAACAAGCAAGCAAGCCCTGCCCAGATTGAAAAAGTAACGCAAAACTAACGTAATTAGTTACTTTTTTAGAGAGTAACGCAATATTGTAATGCATTACTTTTAAAAGTAACTTTCCCCAACACTGAAATTAAGCAAATTCAAGCTTAAAACAAGAAAAAACATAGTGGGGTCAGAAAAAAGAAACAATTCAAGGGAAAAAAAGATTATTTTTCTGATCCAATGGAAGATTTTTTTTTCTTTCTCCTGAAAATATGTAATTTTACTTCTATTGATTTAAAAAAAAAATCATATTTGTACTGAAAACAAGACACAAATAATAAGAAAATCATTTTTTGCAGTGTTCTAAAACACTGATTGTAGGCTAAATGAATGGTTCCTGTCTAAACTAAGGTATTATTGTCAATAATTATATAGCACAAGATACATATTGCAAGGTGCCAGTTAATTAAGCTCAGTTGAGGTGAGACAATAATTCCTCACAGAAGCATTGTGTAAACCTGGCTGAATGAAGGTTTATGGGCAGGAAAGATTCATGCACTGGACAGTGATTCACACTCCTGAGATACGATACACAAGGCTCTTTGAGCAGCACTATTGAACCATGACATCACGCCAGACACCAAACATCGATTCTGTCACCTACAAACCTCATCCATATTATAAACCTTAATGTATGAACCTGCTTCAAGAGGAAAATCGATCAGCCGGATTGAACCGTATTGATTTGATATGCAATGACTGGAGAAATGCGTCATTTCATTTAATCTGGTTTAGAGTTTAAAATGCAATGTTTTAATGATTCTGCACCACTTCATGCACTACATTATTTCAGATTTTGGAGTTGGATATGACCTGGACATGTTCTAGGTTTGTCCATGCGATTTGTTCGCCCTAAAGAGTAATTCATCTCATTTGCTGCACAACATCTAGATCCATCGAGACGGGAGGACCAGTTCGTCATATTCTCTGATGTTTACGTGTTTCTGCTGGAGAGGACGCTCTGTTCTGATGCTTGTAATTACGGGCTGAAGGACATTCATTTGTCTGTCCTTCTGTCGAGCAGCACACGGATGAATGCTAACACAAACAGAGTTTGCAGAGAGTTCTGCCAGAATCCTCTCAATAGGCCATTGTCTTCATTTGTTTTAATGCAAAAGAGATGATTAGGCAGATGCACAGGATTCCTGCCTTCAAAGTCGCAAAGCAGCATTAGTGAACGCACAGGATCTGAAGATGAGAGTCTGCTAGATGGAAATGTTCTGTTTGTCGTGTTCAGAATTGAGCACCGGTGTACTGCTTATTGCATACTGTTCACTGTATACCGTACATTGCCTACTTGTTTTACATTTGTATGTACAACAGTATGCAGTACGCACGCACAATGCAAAAATGGAGTATGTTTGAGTATTTTGTTTTCCAGTACAAATATCTAAACTTAAATTATATTTACTTGAGAAACAAATTACTTAAGATATTAAGTCTTGTTTTGCCTGAAGCCTAAAACAAGAAAAATATCTGTCAGTGGGGTTAGAAAAATAAACATTATTTTTCTAACCACGCTGGCAGATATTTTTTCTTGTTGTAAGCAAAAACCTTCTTAATTTTGATAAGTTTTTTCAGAAAAAAAGATATTTTTCTTATGTAATTTTGCTTCTCAAGTAAATGAATCTTCATTTATGAAAAGGAAAAAAAGGGGAAAAAAGAGACAAAAATATTAAGTAAAAAAAAAGAAAAAAAAAAGGGTTACAGCATTTCCACTGTGGGCATTAACAAAACTTTATGAAATTCACAGCATTCATGCATAAATAAATACAAAAAAATAATACTATTCTAATTTTCTTGTTAAAATGTCAAAACAAATCTTGAAAAATACACATTTACTAATTAAAAAAAACTTACTGATGATAAGTAGTTGAATTTTATGATTTTATTTTATTTTAAATTTTAATTTTAATTATTAGTATTTAGTAATCAAATAAATATTTGGATTTTATTTTATGATTTTATTTAAAATTTTATTTTAAGAACTTTTAATTATTTTACTATTTTAATTTATTTAATTTTATTCAATTATTATTATTTAGTAATTGATTTTTTTTTACTCACGTAATTGCACAACATTTAATGTTATCAAGACTTGTTCTTAAAGACTTGTTCTTATAGACTATCTAGAGTATGGTTTTACTGTACTGGCAATATAAATACACTTACATTTAAGATAAAATTTAATGCAGTGTTGCTTCTCAATTAAATATAACTTGATTTAAGACTATTTAGATATTTGTACTGAAAAACACAACAAAATAGAAATGTTTTTTTTGTTGTTTGTTTTTTTTTTACAGTGTGGCAATAAAAGAAAAAAAATCTGCAGTAAATTATAAATATCATTCCACATTGTCATATGACCTCATCATGTTGCATGCAAGAGACATTCTGTTAAAAAAGCGATTTTGCAAATGTAATCCAAAGACTTCGGAACAAAGCCTACATTTTTCCATTCTGTGCACACTCTGCACTACTTTTTCAAAAAAAGTACACAGTGTCTAGACTACAGGACTCTTTGTGACTCTTTGAGAGCTTTGTGTTATAAACCTATTTGAAAGCAATTGAACTTTATCTAAAGCTGGTCTCAGCATCAGACGGCACGTCTTCAGTCCATTCACTGTCCGTCTGATGCATACGGCACAGAAAAATGACACAAACTAGCAGACGCTGGCAGTTTTAATCTGATTTTCTGGCTTTACACAACTTCAGTCAGTCCGTCTGGACATGAAGTCATGATTAAAGGGTGACGGACTGATGCAATGATCGTTTCTGAGAAATAACTAATCACTAAAAACACAATTTCTTTGCTGCTTTCTGTAAAGCTCATGGATATGGGCCAAAAAACGCAGTGAATTCCTGTCCATGCTGGTTTACTATTGAAGTACTGACAAAGAATTAGTGTTCATGATGTTTACTAATTGATAAATGTATTGATTTTATCAGTTTATTTTAATTTAAATAATTTAATTGTATTTAATTTATTACTAGTATTCAGTAATTGAATAAATTCTTTGAATTGTATTATTTTATTTGTTTTTAAGTATTATTTTATTTTAAATGATTTAATATTACTATCTTATTATTTATTTACCATGTCTTGTGGTATTGCTTCTCAAGTAAATGTAACTTGATTTAAGAACGCTAGGGCTAAAAACACAATAATGCACATAATAATAAATATATGGTTGATTTTTTTCCATTTGTAGATATGACATGGTTAGATTCAGATGTTTAATATTATTTATTAGGCTGGGTGTCTACCTTAGAAATAGTCACCATATTTATAATGAAATCATCATTAATCACATCATATAATAAAATGTCATATTTATTGTTACTATTGTAAAGCTATATTAAATTATTATAGGATCTCCTTCAATGCTGTCAGATTCTTGAATTTTTTCTGCATTTTTAAAATGAACATTTTATTGTAAGAATATTTACTGAATAAAACAAATCTTTTATTTATCCAAATAAACAGAAAATTGTACAAACTTTGCTAAAGTGGTTGTTTTGAACCAGAGGTGGGGGACTCGAGTCACGTGACTTTACTCGAGTCTTACTCGAGTCGCAAATTTAAGGACTTGTGACTTGCTTGACTAAATAAAGAAAATGACTCTACTTGACTTGGACTTGAGATCCAGTGACTTGAGACTTGACTTGACCTTCATGACTCGGCAGGACTTGACTTTATAACAACTCTAATTATTATTATAAATCATTGCGACATAATTTGGTAAACAAAACGCAAGCCACTGAACCAGCGGCAGAAGTGATCCGAGTCTGCGCAGTTCATGACACACACTGCACGAGCACAGGAACACAGCGCGCCAAATACAAGAGAATCTCCCGAGATGTTCGGATTAACACTTCGACACTGTATGCATTTGCTGTATGCATTTGCAAAGCCAGGAAGTCACCACTTCATAAAGGAAAGGTATGTAAGCTTGTTCGTTAGTTGAAAACAGCATTGGTCATAAAATTCAGCTTAGGTCTGTCATTAAATTAAAGTGATTATAAATTATTAATCTCGTGTTTGTAATTAACGACGTCAAACTTTAATTTCGCTGGCGTTTTGCCTCTCAAAACAGTGCTTTAGTGTCGAGTATCTATGGAGTTAGAATTGTTGCATAATTCCAAATAAATACATTATGATCCACAACAAATGCTGACGACAAAAATAAAGCATATTCACAAATAAATAGAATGAGATCCACAAATAAATCTTAGAGTTCCACAAACATGAATTATATTCACAAGTAAACAAATTAGAATTGCAAATAAAAAACATACTCACAAATATTTTTTTTAATTTAACAAACACAACTTTGCCCGGCATTTATATGTGAATCGCGTACTGTGCATTTGTAGATCGCAGCGCATATTTGTGGATTGCTCTCTGTGCATTTGTAGATCGCAGCGCATATTTGTGGATTGCTCTCTGTGCATTTGTAGATCGCTGCGCGTATTTGTGGATTTTGAAACATTTCAAGCGTCAAAGACGCACAATGATCCACAAATGGATGGACTCCACCCACCTTCTACTTAAGCCAATCAGATACCGGCCACGTGGGGCTGACCAATCGTTGCATGTTCTCGCTCCAACCAATCACGTTTTGTCTTACAATCAGCGCGGGACGAGGACTCTAAGCACGGCACGCCGCCTACGTATTTCCGGTGAAATCTCAGGGGGCATAAAAGGTTCCGGTCTGTATTCAGCCATAGCGTGAGTGCATTACCAGCCGCAATCTTTTGTCAATTAACGATTAATATAAAATAATATTTATACATTTTATTGCTATAATATAAGTATACCACATTAATATAATTATTTAATGAAGAGTTCCATAAAGTTTAAACATCCGTGAGGGTTTGTCCCGCTATTGCTGTGTCCTGTTTTGTGACGCTTCTCAAAAGATTTTTTCACGCTTCTCTCCTGGATGAAAAAACTCGCAATAAGTGGATTCAGAGTATTAGATGTAAGGATTTTAACATCACTTATGATACTACAGTCACCACTTCAAAAATGACAACAGCATGCGGTTCTGCACTAGGTAAGATCTAAACCCTTACATTACTATATTACCGAGCACAATGTAGGCCTATTCTGAATTTTTTGTCGCTGTGGTTGCCTATTTGTTTAAAAACCTTCTGTGGGTCTGGGCAATACGTGTTAATGAGTTAATAGATGACTCACCCAAAAATAAATATAAAGCTGTCATCATATACTCACCTTTATGCCGTTGTAAACCCATATGGCTTGCTTTCTTCATTGGCATACATAAATGTAAATAATGTTAGTGTCAGTCAGCTATTAAGATTTTTTTTTCCCCCACAGAATAAATTCATAACGGTTCAGAATGACACGAGGGAGAATAAGCTAAAACCCTAGATAAAATCATCTTTTTTTTTTCTCCATAAGAGTACTTGCATGTCAATACATTATACATTTTAAAGTAACCTTCAGTTTCAGTGTAAATAAACTAATTTGCAATATTACATTTGTGTGGTGTATATTTTCTGATAAAATGTCTTACATCCAATCTAGATTTGAGATGTAGAACCATTTATTGGCCTTTTGGAGAGTTATTGAACCTGCATCTCACAGCATGGTACGTGTGACCAGAGAAAGGACAGCTACAACGAGGAGTGAAGTTGGATTAACAAGCTATGCAGTGGTAAATATTGATATTGTTTGTGACAGAGAAAGAAAATGCTATATTTATTTTTATTTTTTGATGCACACGTTACATGCATGTATCATAATTATTTAAAATTTATTTTGACAGTGTCGGTCTCTGCAGCTCTTCGATGAGTTCCTCCTCTTCATAGTCCACCTTTCAGTCGGTCTTCCACAGAGAGATCTAGCCTTACACGAAACGCTTGGAATGGATTAACTTGGTTTTATTTGTACAGACTAGAATATAAAATGTAAATTAAATATAATGTAAATGTAAATATATATAACTTTAATACAGTTCCTTGCTCACCAGTGTAATGTAAACATGTAAATATAAACACATACATTTTAGAAACTTTGATACAGTGTAATAGTTATGTAAAATACAAATACTAATAACTGTGATAGTGTAATGGTTTGTTTTTTCACACTTCTTCCACTTGGAGGACTGATAGGTCAGGCAGATCGCTGGTGACACCACTGTAAAGCGTTCTCCTGAAATGAAAAACAAAGGTATAGTGTAAATTGACCGTTAAAATAAAAAAAAACACCACTGTCATTACATGTTGTATACATTATGAATGAAGCCATATCCAATATAATTGTGTTGTCTTTTTTCTGCTAGGGCTAATCATGTTATACATAATGAATATAGCAAGATATGAAAAGATGTAACAATATTAGACAGTCTACTCCTACTCCTACCTGGCTTGACTCTCTAGGCATACCAATGGGGCATGTTAATATTATTAATCAAAGTTTATTAATTATGTCATTCATTAAAGAATTTGATAATTATCTTACTTACCATTGTTCTAAGTTTTGTGCCAGCTCTGCTCCATTTCAGTGCAGCTCTGTTCAGGAGGAACTGTGCTGATTCTCAGTTCTGAATAGTGTGCTGTCTGGTACAGTGCTGCAACAGTATGAATGGGAGTCCTTTAAAACCATCTGTGAAGATAATTACATTGGGTTACATATTGAATTACTTTCAGTTGCATTTTAAATTGTTACATTGTAAATTAAAAAAATATTTAAAATAAATTATGAAGAATTAATAGTCTATGTAATGTTACAAACATGCCAATACACTGTAAAGAGTTCAGTAATATTTCAAAGGATGTCCCTATCCCTCTTAACCAGTTCTGATCTTGTTTGCCTTTTTTTACTGAACATATATAATGTACACAGTGTTTGTGTTAGGGATCCCTGGAAAATTGCTATATTAAATGTAAACAATCAATTCAAGCTTCAGGTTACAGATAATAAAAGTTATAAATATAACAATGAACTGTCAGAAACTGCCAGACTTATGTGTATTACGATACATCGCAATCTAAAAATGGGAACAGTTTTTAAAATGCTTTAAATCAAGTGAAGACGTTCCTATCACAGCAAACGCCTATCAGAGCCACAGATACAAACAAACGTGGATTACCGGGAGCTCTGCTGTTATTACTACTATCTCTTGGGAGTTAAAAACCTGAGGTGAACGGAGTTTAAAGCTAAACTTGAACTTAACCCCGCTATTTAAGCGCTGAACAAATCGGCACAAAAGGCATGCAGCGTTATCCAGCCTTATTAGCTAGATTTGCTAGAAGACGATCACAATACTTACCCTAAAGTTGTCGATGTAACTTGAAACGTTTAGTGCCCTTCTCCGTGCGATGAAATTCATCTATAATAATCCGGGGAAGTTCTTGTAAACTGAAAAATCATCTTCTCTTCTTGTCATTTTGAAAGCTCTACGTAAGGAACAATGGCTTCCGGCGCAGCACCGGATGTAAGTAAGCCCCCTGAGGAAAAACGCGGAAGTGACCGTGCATAGAGCCCATTGGCCTGAATTACTGCTCGTCCCGCGCTGATTGTAAGACAAAACGTGATTGGTTGGAGCGAGAACATGCAACGATTGGTCAGCCCCACGTGGTCGGTATCTGATTGGCTTAAGTAGAAGGTGGGTGGAGTCCATCCATTTGTGGATCATTGTGCGTCTTTGACGCTTGAAATGTTTCAAAATCCACAAATACGCGCAGCGATCTACAAATGCACAGAGAGCAATCCACAAATATGCGCTGCGATCTACAAATGCACAGAGAGCAATCCACAAATATGCGCTGCGATCTACAAATGCACAGAGAGCAATCCACAAATATGCGTCACATCTACAAATGGCCAGCATGCATTCACATATAAATGCCGGGCAAAGTTGTGTTTGTTAAACAAGTGCAAATATTTGTTAGTATTTTTTTTATTTGCAATTCTAATTTGTTTACTTGTGAATATAATTCATGTTTGTGGAACTCTAAGATTTATTTGTGGATCTCATTCTATTTATTTTGTGAATATGCTTTGTTTTTGTCAGTCGCTTTACATTTATTTGTGGATCATAATGTATTTATTTGGAATTATGCAACAATTCTAACTCCATATGTATCCCTCTTTGTAAATCAATATATGGAATTGTACCACGGAAACCACAGTTTTTTATCGATTAGTGATATTTCTCTTGAACCCAAAAGAATCCAAGACATGTTGTCAAAATGTTTTTATATTCATAACATACAACATAGTAATATTTTCAGCGCGGCTGCCAACAGTTCCGTTCAGCCCACAGCTAGAGTTACGCGCGTCTCTAAGCAACACACTGAATACTGAACGAATCCAGGGATTTGAACGAATCGGTTGAGTGATTCAGTGGCCCATTCTTGCTTGTTCATGAATGAATCAACTGTTTTGAATGAATCAGTTCAATGAACGCTTCTGTGATAAAATAGTGATTTGCCACCACTTACTGGCGGCATTAATGTCATAGAGTAGGTCTATCATTTAATTTCATATTTCTATATTCAATTTTTTAATTTTTTTTCCCCAACAGAACAAACAGAAAACAAAAACGAAACAAAACAAAAAGCTTAGGCAGACCTTAAATGCACAGCTGTCAATTTAGTTCTTATTAAGATAAAATCAAAGAAATCGATAAGTTACAGGGGAAGATACATAAACATTAACAGCAATAGGCTTCTTGTTTTGAGCCATGATGACAATAGTTTTCAAGAACAATCATGCAAATTGAAAGAAGCAGTCCAAATAGGGAGTCTATGTCCGATGAAAATTTTGGGTCCATTTTATTTCTGATATACGGGGTGATTTGTAGTCAGCATATTATTTTAAACTGAATAGCATGTTTTGTTGCACACTGAAATGCTTTAGCGTGCTCCCAGACTGAATCCCAGGCTTCGCTGGAGATATTTAGTGCAAAATCATTTTCAAACATCTGTTAAATATGATCTGTCTCCGAGGATGATCAAACTCAATATAACATAAATATGAGATACATATTTTTATCTTGTATTTTTATCAATATTTTCTCAATTACAGACTTATCAGTATGCAAAGTAGTATTTTGCCTATTTTCAAAATTTTATATTTAAAATATTATTATTAAAATGTATAATTAAAAAAGTTAATTTCTGAGGAAAAATGAATAAGGTCGTGTGGCAAAAATATATTTGTTCCTGTTTGATACTGTGACTTGACTTGGACTTGACTTGACCCTTGTCAGGACTCGACTTGACTTGCTTGAGGTGAGCCACTGACTTGACTTGCTTGATTAGTTTGTACTGTGACTTGAGACTTGCTTGAGACTTGATGGTAGGGACTTGAGACTTGCTTGAGACTTGAACATGTGCGACTTGCCCCCACCTTTGTTTTGAACAAGTATTATCAAAACATCTTATATATTTAGTATTTGTATAAATAATTGTGCCACTTTGAACCCTTGAAATTTTGAAGTAGAAAGACTAAAATAGCATTTTCTTGTATAATCTTTGTAAAAAAGTTGTAAATGCTGTATCAACAATTTCATATAAACCCATCCCTAAATGGCATTTTAGAACTAAAACTGCGATTGGTCACTTTCGTGGTCAGTTTACGGGCAGAATAAGCTGCGGTGAGCAGAAATGTTGGCGAGTTGAGAGTTTTTCCCTTGTCACCAGTGTCTGTCTTCACGGCAGCTGTGTTTGTTTACTGTCCATGGAACCCAATATCTCTAATTACATGAGCTTCAGATTTTGCCACCTTCATTTTTCCGTCAGTTTCCATTAATCCACCCACCTGCTCTCTCTTCTTTTCCTCCATAACTGTATTATCCGTCCACACACTAAGCCTTCAGATAGATATGCCTTACTCTCCGTTTTATTCACTTTTCTCTGTCCAGAAACTCCCTCTTTCTGCTTTTTTTCCGCTTTCCTCGTTCCTAGTAACACCAGTCTTGGATATCGCACAGATCTCTTGCCAATCTTTAATTATTTCTTCCTTTAATCTTTTGCTTTCCGCCCACTCTCTCTGTTTCACAGCTTCTGGAAGTGTGAAAGTTTCTCCTAAAATTCTGCGGCCTAAATATTTCCTGAGCTGCTGATTCCCTGGAGTGTCAAACATTAGGAAAATAAAAGAGGATTGTTCCGTTATTGGAGCGACTTCATAAATATTTCCCTCAGGATGCTTTCTGTAATCGTATTATTTTAATTACTACTAGTTTAAAGGTCTCAGCAGTGGCTTTCAAGCAAAAGAAATTCTGAAGCTAATCATTTGATTGAATGAGTCGAAATCAAAAAATTCAGAGTCACAGGAGTGTTGTGATAATAATTACATTATAAGTGCCAAAATGTACAAAAGACCTGAAATATACTCGACTCTGCCTCTCAAGTTCACGGATTATTCCGTTCTGTCACAATATTGCGTAAGGCTGCATTTTTCAGTGTGGCCACAAGAGGTGCTATAGCTGAGACGAGCGTCGTCTTCTATGGAAAGTTTCCTCTCTTAGGTCGACTACTAGCCTTATCTCCAAATGACTACAGCCCCATTGACTCCCTCTGCCTTCATTGATGAAATTAACAGTTGGATGTGCCAGAACTTTCTTCAGTTAAACAAGGAGAAAACTTGCATTTGGAAAACAAAGATGAAGTTCTCAAGGTGAATGCATACCTTGACTCTAGGGGTCAAGCAACTAAGAATCAAGCCAAGAATCTTGATGTGATTCTGGAGACAGACCTTAGTTTTAGTAGTCATGTCAAAGCAGAAACTAAATCAGCATACTATCATCTCAAAAACATTGCAAGAATTAGATGTTTTGTTTCCAGTCAAGATTTGGAGAAACTTGTTCATGCCTTTATCACCAGCAGGGTGGATTATTGATTATTGTAGAAGACCATTAGACAGCTGCAGCTCATCCAGAACGCTGCTGCCAGGATTCTGACTAGAACCAGAAAATCTGAGCATATCACACCAGTCCTCAGGTCCTTACACTGGCTTCCAGTTACATTTAGGATTGATTTTAAAGTACTTTTACTCGTTTATAAATCTCTCAATGGCCTAGGACCTAAATACATTGCAGATATGCTCACTGAATATAAACCTAACAGACCACTCAGATCATTAGGATCGAGTCAGTTAGAAATACCAAGGGTTTACACAAAACAAGGGGAGTCCGCTTTTAGCTATTATGCCACCCGCAGTTGGAACCAGCTTCCAGAAGAGATCAGATGTGCTAAAACATTAGCCACATTTAAATCCAGACTCAAAACTCATCTGTTTAGCTGTGCATTTGTTGAATGAGCACTGTGCTACGTCCCAACTGATTGCACTGTATTTTATGTACAATCATTTTCTACTCTTAACGGTTTTAAATTCATTTTAAATCAAATTTTATATCATTTCCTTGTTTTTATTTTTGTGATCATTATTATTATTATTATTATTATTATTTATTTTTTTATGACTATTTTACTTCCTTTTACGTAAAGCACTTTGAATTACCACTGTGTATGAAATGTGCTATATAAATAAACTTGCCTTGCCTTACTGTCATGGTGGAGAAACAGTTAAGTTATATAGTTAAAATACTAAAATATAGCCAGCTACCTGAATAATAACAGATCTGGTTTAATGGCACAGACAAACCCTATCGGACCCTGGAGTACTAGGATCCTGACACACTGCAAAATAAATAAATAGATAAAAATAAAATGGATAACACTTTAGTTTAAGGTCTAATTCTCACCATCTACTAGTTGCTTATTGGCATGCATATTCCTAGCATGTTGGCTGTTTATAAGTACTTATAAAGCACATATTAATGCTTTATTTTGCATGAACATATTTTAGATCCCTTATTCTGTCCCCATACTTGAACTTAAGAACTACCTTTCTAATTATTAATAAGCAGCATATTAGGAGACTACTGAGGCAAAAGTCATAATTTTTTAAAGATCAAAAGTTAACATTGATTAAGGCACTGTGAACTAACATGAACAAAATATTTATTAACAAACATTAATAAATAACATATGCTGTAAATAACATATTCCTCATTGTTAGTTCATGTAAGTTAGTCTCAAGGATTATTTCAAGAAATTTACTTAGAAAAGAACAGGATTCATTTTAATTTTAGTTAACATTTTAGTATTTTTTTTTTGCATGTGGTTGTCTGTTTTTGTTAATGTCTGTCTATACAGTTTTATTAATTTTTATTTTATTTATTAATCTTTCATATTTATTTAGCTATTTAGTTATTTTATGAAAATGGTAAATGTTGCCTCAGCACCTAGCTGAAATAAAATAAAATAAAAAAAGGTCTTAAAGTTTATTTTATCTCAAATATTGTTTTTTTTTTTATGTTTTTTTTTTGACGAAAATGTTTTGGTTTTAGTTAACTATAATAACCTATATAATATTAACCGAATAAGAACTTAAATCTGGGACTGCTCTTCAAATAAAGCCATCATGTGGCTTCAAAAGATCTGGGATATAGTTCCTATGTAATACTGACTACTTCTGTAATGGTTTCATGGTGTTTTTTAGTCTTTATTGGAGCTAACCGGTATGAACCGTCTTTGTATGACAACCTTTGATGGTTTGTTTGACAACCTTTCGGGCATTAGTCTCATTTTTTAAGCATTAGGCCACAAGACCTGGAGTCTCTGCTGATCTCACCTCAACAAGCGCTGACTTTGATCAATGTCTCTCTGATGCCAAGACGGCAAAGACTCAGAGAGAGTTTCCGAGAGGTTCTGCTTTTTTGATCGTCCGTTTCCTTCCTACGATACATTTCATTCATCATCAGGATCAGACAGGAACGCACCTTCAAAGCGGCCGGTTTCACCCAAACCTAATTCAGGCCCGACGTGACATTCTCACAGTCTGTCTGCGGCTCTTCTTTAGTCATCGTTTTGCCAGTCGACTCACGCAGAATCAAACCCGATTTCCCCTTAATACGTCTGCCATTTGCAAAACAAATTTCCTGTTTTGAGACCCAACAAGATCTGACAAAATGAGAAAGCCACGAACACTGATGCCTCCGGAAGATAGCGGGTGAGAGAGACAGAGGAGGGTTGGTCTCGGCGGGAAAACCAACAACAAAAGCAGACAGAACGAGAGGGTGTAGAGGGGCTTGTTAGCGGCGGAGGAAACAGACAGCTGCTACTGTTACCGTGTGACATCCTGGCCCTCGCTGTGCGTCTACACGGTCGAGGGGATGCCGCTTCTCTGGGTTCAGCTCGCATGGGGTCTTCATGGCTCAGCTCTGATGCGGCGGGGAAAGGGGCCAATCAACGTGCGTGAGGTCCAGAACAGATGAAGCAGCAAAACACCTCAAAACATCGCTGTAATCACAAATCAGAATGCATCTAAACATGAACATTTGTAGCCTATAAGATAGAAATGATCTGTTTATCAGTGAGGATTCAAACACATGACCTTGACCAACAAGACCATCCATGTTATGGTGCTTTGAAGAAACCAGAAGCTCAAATGCTGTTCTGAGGAACCTAGAATGACACATTAAGAACTTTTTCCATCTCAGTATAGAATGAACTATCATAACATACAACAACAACAGCAACCGCACATCAGGATTACAGATCCCAGTAAATCTCAAACTGTTTAGGGATTGAGATTGAGATTGAACAGCACTGCAGTTCTCTTATGCTTTATATCAACATTCTATATCACAGTTATGTGTTAATATGAAATTTTTAAAATAAAGACATAATTAAACATTTTATAAATTGTATTTACATTTTTGAAAAATTTTTTTTATAAATCTATTTTGTCAAAAGTCAATATATAATATTTTCTAAAAATATCTAACATTTTATAAAAACTACTATATTTTTTCAAAGTATGTAATATTTTAAATGTTAAAATATTTTATAAATATAAAATTGTTATTGTTATAACAACAATACCTAATTATATCAAATTGTTATAAAATATAAAATATTTTATTAAAATGTGTAATATTAAATATATAACATTTTAAAATGTTATACAAATATACACTTTTTTATAAAAACATACTTTTATATTTTTGAACTCTGCAATACTAGTTATATTTAGGATTATTGAATATTACAGTATTGCAACAGGCTGTTAAATATACAAATGCAACACTTAAAATATATTCAAAAATGTTTTATTAAAGTATATAACATTTTCTCTATACATTCTACACAAACTTAAAATATATCTTATATTTTAACATTTTATATTTTAAACTCTACAATACAACTGCAACACTTAAAATATGATGAATGCAGCATATTTATTTATATTTTATTGCACTTTATTTTATTTTTCGTTTTGTTTTGTTTTAAGTACAAACAAGCAAGCAGACATGAACAGATTTAATAACAGCTGGTTTTGATCATACAAGTTATTTTTTTTAATTATTTTACCTGCAAGTGATTTTTAGAAAAAGAGAAAGTCATCTCAGAAATTGCCATGACGAGTCCCATAGATCCTCAGTTTTATGTTTGCCTCTATATTTGTCACTGCGGTACTTTAAAAGTTAAAATTAGCTGCTTGCGACTTAAATCGTGACTCGTGTGATGCCTCAGAGAAATATAAAGCAGCACAGCAGGGTCTCGTACAGCAGAACAGATAATGACTGATCCTGAGTTTGCCCTGATCCAGATCCACTGACAATGAAGGAAAATCCCAGAAGCCCAAATCTCTTTTGAATGGTTTGAACCATTCGCACAGCACTTTCTGCTCATTTAGTGCTAAACAGTTTAGAAGTGAAGCGTTGCTGCCATGTTTATTTGTAAACAGTAATTAGATAACCGTCTAAATAACAGAATATCAATATATTATCAATATTAATCAATGCTTTTCCTCAGAAACACCTCGTAGCTCTGTCTGTTTTCCCTGTTGTTCTGCTCTCGGGAAACTTGGCCTTTTCCCGAAGTCTAAAGGGAGACATATAGTGATGGCATTTTAACATTTCTGGAATACGTAATGTGACACGGATCCTTCAGATTGACCCAAACGACCCGTCGCTCGTGACTGGTGGCACTTTATGAATAATTCTGAAGCCAATAAACAGATCTGTTGACAAGAGTGAGTTACTTACCATGCTTAAAATTCAAGGGGCCGGCGCGGACAAACAAAACGGCACTTGGAGAGGGAGCAGCGGTCGGAATACATCAATACAAATGATCCTCGGAGGAGCTGAAGGGAAAGCTGTCACCATCTGCAGCTATGGAGAACGCTGGAGACGAGATGACACGAGTCCAGGGACAAACGCTGGAAACACACGCTGAATCATAGCTGAGAGACAAGCGCTTAAGAGGCAATTAAAGGCCATAATGTAGTGCTTCAATGCAGTTGAATCATTTTGAGCCACGTCACGTATTCATAATTCATAATGTACAACAGCAGTCAAGCATTTAGACATACTGGAGTGAACTGATGTTTCTCATGCTCTTTAAAACATGTTGGACTTCTGATTAAATGCTGAACATTAGATTTTTATACAAATATAAATTAAAATACAAATGTAAAATGTAAAATTGTATAAAATATATTATTTATACAATTATTTTGTGTGTGTGCGCGTGTATATATATACACATATATATAGTTTTGATGGCTTTAATATAGCATGGTTTGAAGTAGACATTAGACAGCCAATAATGAATACAAAAATACAGAATTTAAAATGTCACCATTTACATTAACATCAACAAAAAATTAACAATAATTTAAAATATATTTTTATTATATAAAATACATAGTTGAAATATTTTACAAAAGAAAAAGAATAAACAAAAACATTTTACGAATTTTATAAAAATATATTTCATAACACTAGATTTTTTAACTTTACAATAGTAAATTGTGAAAATATGTATAGACAGACAGATAGATGGATCATTATTTCTATTAATAAATTGGAGTAGTCTACTCTAACAATATTCATTGTAAAGTTGTATGAATGAATGATTGAATGACATTGTACCTCATCTATATTTGGTTTGCTGCAGGTGTTCAGGTGCAGCTGGTGAAGCTCAGGTGGCGTCTCACGCATGACAGATCCACAGCCAGCGGATGACAGGGTGACGCTCGGGTGTGAGGACGAGTCTGTCTCTCCAGTCCCACAGTGAGGTCAGAGGTCAAGGGGTCAAAGGTCACTCAGAAACAAAAACACATCATCTCAAAGGAGTTAAAGTGCCCTCGGGCTAGGGCTGGGCGATTTATCTCATGCAATATGCATGCGCATCTCGTCAGTAAAACCGGCTCCTTGATTAGCGGTAAATCCCCATCACCTGTTTTCAAATGGAGCGGCATTTAATACACGGAGCCGTAGTTCACTGAGAAGCTACGCAATCTCGCGTTCATTATCGAAGGCGATTCATCTGCGATAATGAACGCGATATTGCGTAGCTTCTCAGTGAAAACATTGCGTAGCTTCTCCATTTGAAAACAGGTGATGGGGATTTACCGCTAATCAAGGAGCCGGTTTTACTGACGAGATGCGCATGCATATTGCATGAGATAAATCGCCCAGCCCTACCTCGGGCAGACACACACACACACACACGCACACGCGCACACACACACACGCACACTTCTGCTCCACTGGGAGAATCCACTAATTAGATTTAAATGTTAAGAGCTTTTACAAGGAGAACAAAGTGATCTGTTTTCAGTTTAAATGAAGACTAGCGTGTTAAAATACCACCAATAACAATACTAAATCTGTATATAAGGCCACATCAAATTACTGTCATCAGTTTCCTGAAGTGTGGCATGATATCCTCCAATTTAAGCTATTTTGAGCCAATTTTTTCAGATTATTTATCTTATAATTACCGTGCATACAGTTATGACTTCATTTTATTTTTTAAACATTGGGGTCCACATTAAATTCTAATCTGTTTTAGATTTTTTTTTTAAGAACTTGAAACAAAGAACCATTATTATGACACACAAAAAAAGAACATTTGTTTTCATTGCTAGGTGACTAATCAACTACATTTGTAACAGTCATCATGTGATCATGTAGAGACAATCCAATTTTCTTGCATCCATCGAGCTTGCCTCTCACAACTGTTATTCTGAATATAATTTCAAATGAAAATTTGTTTTTCAATAAAAAAAAGGAAAAACAGAAGCATTTTCACTCAGAGTTTTTGGAGTCCATAGCTTTATATACTTGCCACAGGACTATTTATTTGAACGGCAAAGCTAAAATGTGATTAAAAATAGATAAATTAAATGCATTTACTTTAAATTAACAAATGAAACTCCATTCTTCATTCCGTCATTACTGGACTCTCTACCTTCCACTCCCACTAACTGTTAAGCTAACTGTAACCAAAAAAGGCCTAAAATCCACTAAGTCTCACCTTAAAATATTATATTATAAGACCCAAGTTGTGTGTGTTTGAATCATATAACTTAAATTGTGCTGAAATTACACAAATATACAATTAAACACAGTAATAATTTAACGCATTGTCCTAAATGGACATTCTGCAAATCTCATGTGAGCGAGGTCCGGTAACTAAGAGGGCTCAAGGGTCAATTGAGAAGAACCATGATTGATCACCAACAGAAATCCAGGAGAGAGACCATTAATATTGCAGAGGTTTAATATCAGAGGTATTTTGTTGGGAAGTTAGCGGGTCCTGAGTGGGTTCCTCCAGACTGAAGATCTCCCAATGGAATAAACCACGGCGTTAATGAATTCTCAACGGTGTGCGGCAACATCACGCAACAACGATGCACTGAATTATGATTCCTTGGACGCAATACTGTGGAAGAAGTGTCGGCATCAGGTGCTCAGAGGTGACGGTGCTCCACAAACAGATGCAGGAGTATGAACGAGAGCACTTAACGTGGATGAATGTACTACAAGCCGGTACAGCCACATTACTCACACACTTCCCTTGTGATAAACAATATCTACTGCCAAAACAACACCATCATAAACAAACTACAAAGACTTGGTTTACTCCCTCATGGAAGCTTGTTAAACAGCTCACAGTACTAGAACAGTGGCTTTGGAATATCTTTTTTGCACAAATGATTCGTGAACCTGCTCCGATGTCCCAATCTGAATCAAATCATTTGCGATGCACAAAGTTTCAAACTAATTTAAACGTTTTGCGAACCCGGACAGAAGTCCCGATCTGAATTAAATGATTCGCAAACTTGCTCTGAAGTTCCGATCTAAGTCAAATGATTCGCGATCTGCACTCCCGATTTGAATAATGATTCACAAACCATTATTTCAGATCGGCACCTTGGAGCACAGATCACGAATTATTTGATTCACATCGGGACTTGGGTGCGGGTTCACGAGTCATTTGATTCAGATTGAGACTTCGCCAGCTCCGAAGTTCCAATCTGAATCAAAAGGTTTGAACCCACTCCGAAGTCCCGATCTAAATCAAATGATTCATGATATGCGCTTTGAAGTGTCAATCAAAGGATTCGCAATACGTGATCTGATTGGAGTGCTTCGAAACAGTGAATCATTTTGTGACGCAGTGGTTAACCGATTCAGAGTTTCGAAAAGCGCCGTTTCACCATCACTGTACGTGTTTTCATTTTTTAAAATCATTTACCGATGTCACAATTTGAAAATGAAATTTTGATCTGGTTTTTGCTAGTGAATCGGTTGAACTGAATGATCGAAGTCACAAGTTTGAGTCAATCGGAGCGGTTACAGAATAAGTGAATCACTCAGTTGAATCGGTTTGTCTGTTCCTCCGCTTTTCTCGTCTTCAGCCATGTTTACACGACACTGTCAGTGCTACTACTGGCTTAGCTCGCTAGCTTTATGACATTAACTGAAATAAGCAGAAAAATATGATGTTTACAAATGAAATACCCATATATGCATTCCAAAGGCATCCAGCACCTACAAACGTATTCAGGTGAGGTAACCGGTTTATTGATAACTAGTGAAACACTTGCACCTCAAAATACATGTTAGATGGAAACATTGTGCATTATGATTGAGTTCGTAGCTTAATTCACTATATTATAAATAGTTTGACCACTGCAATTCAGTTGGTAACAGTTCAATATAGGAACAATAGGAATACCATTTAAGTGAATGTTATTTTTATCAGTATATATTGTAATAAATATGTGACCCTGGACCACAAAACCAGTCATAAGGGCTATTTTTTGAAATTGAAATTTATACATCAACTGAAGCTGAATAAATAATCTTTCCATTGATGTATGGTTTGTTAGGATAGGACAATATTTGGCCGAGATACAACTATTTGAAAATCTGGAATCTGAAGGTGCAAAAAAATCTGCAAAAAGTTCTTAGCAATGCATATTACTAATCAAAAATTAAGTTTTGATATATTTACAGTAGGAAATTTACAAAATATCTTCATGGAACATGATCTTTACTTAATGTCCTAATGATTTTTGACATGAAAGAAAAATCAATAATTCTGACCCATACAGTGTATTTTTGGCTATTGCTACAAATATACCCCAGCAACTTAAGACTGGTTTTATGGTCCAGGGTGACATATTTGAGAAATTATTGTTGTATTTGATTGTATTACTCTATAAAGAGTGAGTCAATGTAAAGAGAGCAAATGGGAGAAGCAGATGAAAAAACAGCATAGCAACAAAGTTAAAATCATCTTATAAATAAAAAGCCTTAACGTGGTGTAAATGTATTAAAGCAATGCCCTTGGAAGATCAAATTTGCTCTTTATTGATAACAAACACTGTTTACAGACAGATGGATGAACCTTGAATCTAAATGCAAATTGCAAGGGTAGTGTTTCAAGCTGTTTTCTCTTATAATGGAGAATCCATATAGGCAGGAAATGTTTGCAATCAAGTGCACACTACAGTTTACATAACTAAACAGTCTAATGCCAAATTTACACCGGAAAGGTGGCACAGAAGCACTTCTGAAGTAGCATTTAGGTGTCTTTACACAGACTGTTTAATGCTGCTGAGAGGTGGTGTAATGCATTTAAGGCATCTTTACATAGCCAAGTTAAGGCTGCTCTGTGCCTGCTCAAATTTCCATGTAAAGACATAATTCTGCATAAAAGCTGGATTAAATTAAGCCAGCCCTGAGTATTAAAGCATACAGTTGTATTTGTATCTGTGTAAATGCATTCATGCCATCTTTGAGCAGCATTACATTGTCTGTGCAAATACACTTAAGACACTTACAACTGTATACTTGAGACTAGGGCTGAGATGGGTTTGGGCAGGCATAATTTAATCTGTCTTTATGCGGGATTGCACCTTTGCACTTAATTTTGAGCAGGCACAGAGCAGAATTAGTTATGCATAGATGTGTAAATTACAAGATATGATTGCAACGTTCACTTCTTACTAACCACATAATGTCAACAAACAACATGGATAAAGGGTAGAACAGCAAAAATGAAGAAAAAGCCAAAAATATAGCCAATTATTGTTCTCTCGCTACAGTGCACACACCTGACAACTGAATGATTAGATTTCAAACCAGCTGAAATCCTGTTAATCATATTTGTAATTAGTCACAGCGTGTCTAAAACGTCACTGGAAGAGTGATAGCCATGGACAGGCGCTTCAGTCTTTTGTGTGATTGTTTGGTTTAAAGGGACAGTTCATCCAAAAACGAAAATTTTGTCATCATTTATTTACCACGTTGTTGTTCTAAACACAAAAGAAGATATTTTGAAGAACGTTGGTAACCAAAGTTGGTGGTAGCCATATAAAGTTTTCCCTCCTATGTAAATCAATGGCTACCAGCAACTGTTTGTTTACCAACATTCTTCAACAAAAGAAATGAATTCATACAAGTTTGGAACAACTTGAAGCTGGGTAAACAATGACAGAATTTTCATTTTTGGGTGAAGTATTCTTTTAATGTACAGTCTTTCTTCAGAAATATGGCTTTTATTCTTTTCGTTTAATTGAAAGTCCTTCTAGTGATTGTTTGAGTGCATTAATCCAGATTAAATGACCATAAACAGATAAACAGCAGGAACATCAGAGACTGCCTCAACTGATCATCTGTCATCACATTTCCATTAAACTCCGGCAATCGTGATACTCATCTGAAGGTCATCAAACCCGTTTCTCAAGAGCGTCGGTGTTTAGCCAAGAAAGAGCCGGTGACACACAAAACACAAGCGTTCTTATTCCCCTTGATAACCGCCCTCCTTTACTGCTAATGGAAAGCTAATGAAAGGATGCGTCTGTGATGGAAATGTACACAGTAAAATATCGTTTTAAAGGCTGAAATTGTTGACGGCAAATAGCCATCTACTCGAGAGCCAGCGACGTGTAATTTACTCGCAGGGCTCTTTGTGGAGTGGCTGACCGGACCTCCTCCGCTTTAATCAGAGCCGCTAAATGAGGAAGGCTAATTTCCTTCATCTCTTCAGAGGCGGCGTGTTGTTCAGACGCGCTTCGGAGCTGTTTACTCAGCAAATGAAATCGTAGCTTTAGCTGGCTGAGGTCAATAGTTTACCAAAACACATTTAGTTCATCAAAGATGTGCAGTTCTCTGGAGTGTTTACTCGCTTTTATCTTCAATGGACATCGTAGCTTTATCTCTGAGTACATTTTGCATGTGGTAAATACAAAGTTAAAAAAAAAAAAAAAAAGGCAGCATTGTTCACACAGAAATTATAATTATTTTCATTTACTCATCCTCATGTCAAAAAGAGATGTATGTCTAATGTTTTCAAGCTCCAAAATTAATAAAATAAAAAATATAGATAGATAACAGTATTAGGCTATACTACAGTCTCTTTTGCTTACCAAGGCTGAATTTATTTGATCAAGATACAGTACAGTAAATACAAAAATACTGTTTTCTTATATATATATATATATATATATATATATATATATATATATATATAAAATTTATTTCTGTGATGCAAAGCTAAATTTTTCAGCATCATTACTCCAGTCTTACATGATCCTTCAGAAATCATTCTAATATGCTGATTTGCTGCTAAAGACACATTTCTGATTATTATCAATGTTGAAAACAGTTGTGCCGTTTCATTTTTCTGTGGAAACCATGATAAATTTTCTTTCAGGATTCTATGATGAATAGAAAGAACAGCATTTATTTGAAATAGAAAACTTATGTAACATTTTAAATTTCTTTAGTGTCAGTTTTGTGCTTGGGGTTAGCAGTAAAAAGTATAAAAGTATTAATGACCGCAAACATTTAAACCGCACTGTGTGTGTATGTGTAAATAATAGTTAAAGATAAAATTAAACCGTTATGAAGAAAGTTTATGAAAATTTTAAAAATACTAAGCTAAAATAGTAAGTTATGAGAACCCCAGGACAAAATCAGTCTCATAACACGGTATGTTCATTTTCTCTGTGGTAAACGTGGTAAGAAGAATATTGTTAATAATTGTGTGTGGGCAGAATTCTGCCTCCAGGACCAGAGCTCACGTTGAGACGAGAGGAAGTCTGTGGATCAGCAATGCTGGGGATCGACAAACACTGACAAAACACTCTTGAATAAATAATGAACAGGAGGCAATGTTCCCATTAACATCTCAAACGCAAACCTGCTATGACTGAAACAAAATAATAGAAATCTTTACATTCTAATAAAACATTACTTAGAAAACCAGAGCCAAAACTACACACACACACTTAATTTCAAGTCATTAAAAAATTATAATAAAAATACAATAGAAATAAAATAAAATAAAAGTTAATTTAAAACTTTAATTAAAAAATTAATTTACAAATTTAATTAAAATTAATATTAAAAAAATAATGGAAAAATTACCATCAGATGTTTCACTAGGAAGTCTAAGTTTCTAAGTATCCCCCATTTCAAAATCAGTTTGGGTAATAAAGTTTTCTGAATTAAATGACTCTGTCCACACATGTTAAGCCATCAGAACAAAAACAATCATGCTTTTGTAGAGGTGGCATTGCGCCAAGAGAAAATGACCCTATGAGGGAGGTAAAATATCAAAACTTTTTCAGTTTGTACCTGTTTTTAACACTGTCATGATCTGTTCTAGAAGTTTAATGTGAATCCGTCGATCCACATCAGAACACAACAATACGCCTCCCAAACAAAGAGGCATAAAGAGTGAGTTTGCAGCGTGGCGAACATACCCACAGGATATGAGAACCAGGAACGGTGGCCTAGTTTATTTAAATGCCAGAAGGGGTTGGGTAACTGATTTTGATGGATGGGATGGCGATATATTATCTGAAGGAGGGGCCCGGCGGCTCGTGGCAAGAGACGGAGGTAGACAGGTGCAGAGGCTGGAAGATGCCGCGTGCATTTACAGATCCTGCCAGAACAGAGTCACACGGCTCGGCTTTTTTAATGCCATTTAGACAGCAGGCTGTTGGAGAAGAGGGGAGGGAGGGAGGGAGGGAGGGAGGCTGCTACAACAGCACAGAGGAAATGAACTGTTCCACATCAGTAAATATTGGAAGGGAACATTTGGAGAATGCCAAAAGACGGCACAAAGCCAACGGCGCATTTTTATTCATGCCGCGTGACGGCTTAAGGGCATAAGCCAATATAATACATCTGCGATGATGATAAGACTGTCCTACATTATCATAATAATCAAAACTTATATTATTATCGGATAGGCGGTGGAGGAGGAATTCACTTTCGCCTCTAATGTTCTGAAAAGTGCGTCATGCACTGGTGAAAGTCAATCCCAATTTACTGCGGCAAAAATATTCAACACGTTTTTGTTCTCTGAATGCAACGTGAGCAATGTTTAGCCGTGCAAAACTTGTTGCCACCATGCTGGGTTGTTATGGATGGTTGCCAGGTGGGTATGGTGATAGTTTGGTCTCTAGATATAGCCATATTCAATTCTACACATTTCATTTTTCTAAATGCAATGCGATTTTAGCTGTGCAGAACACACTGCTACCATCTTGGAGTGTTATGGACGTTGACAGGTTGATGCTACTTGTTGCTAAGGTGTTCTGAGTAGTTGCTAGGTGTGTATCGCATGAAAAGAGTCCACTGTGATATTTTGGTTTTTAGATGTGGCCTACACTTCTACACATTTACTGTACATTTTCTGAATACAATGGGATTTTTAGCAGTTCAAAACTGACCGCTGCCATGCTGGGGTGTTATGGATGGTTGCTAGGGTGTTGCTATGTGGTTGCTAGGTGTGTAACAAGTGAAAATTCTATTGTGATATTTCTTGATATGGCCTTATTAAATTCTATACATCATTTTTCTAAATAAAATGTGATGCAGAACTCACCGCCAACATCCTGGTGTGTTATGGATGGTTGCCAGGGTATTGCTATGTAGTTGCTAAGGTGTTCTGAGTGGTTGCTAGGTTTGTAATTTGATAAAGGGTTCCATGTGACATTTTGGTTTCTAGGTATGGCCTTATTCAGTTCTACACGTTAATATTTTCAGAATACATGATTTTTAGCCATTCAAAACTCACCACCAGCATGCCAGGGTGTTGCTATGTGGTTGCTAAGGTGTTCTGAGTGGTTTCTTGGTTTGTATCATGTGAAAAAGGGTCCCATGTGACATTTTGGTTTGTAGATATGGCCTTATTCAGTTCTACATGTTAATATTTTCATATTATGTGATTTTTAGCCATTCAAAACTCACCACCACCATGCCAGGGTGTTGCTATGTGGTTGCTAAGATGTTCTGAATGGTTGCTAGATGTGTAGTGTGTGAAAAGGGTCCACTGTGATATTTTGGTCACTAGATATGTCCTTATTTGATTCTAGATACTTAGTTTCTGAGTACATATTTTTAGCCTCACAAAACTCAGCGCCACCATGCTGATGTGTTATCGATGGTTGCTAGGGTGTTGCTATGTTGTTGCTAAGTGTGTATGGACTGAAAAGAACCCATTGTGATATTTTGGTCTCTACATGGCCTTCTACATGTTTACATTTTCTGAATAGAATGTGATTTTTTAGCCATGCAAAACTCAACACCACCATGCAATGATGTTATAGATGGTTGCCAGGATGTTGCTACGTGTTTGCTAGTTTTGTATCACGTGAAAATGTTCCCATGTGACATTTTGGTTTCTAGATCTGGTCTTATTCAAATCTATGCGTTTACATTTTCCGAATACAATGTGATTTTTAGCCATTCAGAACTCACTGCCACCATTCCAGGGTTTTGCTATGTGGTTGCTAGGTGTGTATCACATGAAAAGTGTCCACTGTGATACTTTGGTCTCTAGATATGGCCTTATTTGATATTACACATTTACATTTTCTGAATACGTGATTTTTTTTTTTTTTGCCATGCAGAGCTCACTGACACCATGCTGGGCTGTTATGGATGTTTGCTAAGGTGTTGCTAGGTATTTATTGCCTGAAATTATTTCACTATGATATTTTAGTCTCTAGATATTGCCTTATTCAATTCTACATGTTCACAGTTTCTGAATAAAAGGATTTTTGCTTGCGCAAAACTCACTAACCATGTAAGGGTGTTATGAATGGTTGTCAAGGTGTTGCTATATGGTTTCTAAGAGTGTATTACCTGAAAAGCATTCAGTGTGATATTTTGCTTTCTAAATTTGGCCTTATTCATCATGGACAGTTGCTCTAGATGTGCCCTAATTCAATTCTACATTTTTACTTTTTTTTTTTTTTATAAAACGTGTGTAATGCCGTGAATGGTTGCCAGGGTGTTGCTAGGCAGTTGCCCGGTGTTTATCACCAGAAATTAGTCCACTATGATATTTTAGTCTCTAGATATGGCCTTATTCAATTCTACATGATTACATTTTCTGAACAGAACATGATTTTTACTCATGCAGAACTCACCGACACTATGCTGGGAGTTGTAAATAGTTGCCAAGGTGTTGCTATTTGGTTTACAGCCTGAAAATAGTCCACTGTGATATTTTGGTTTATAAATATGGCCTTATTCAATTCTACAAGTTTCATTTCTTGAACAACGCCTGAGCGCTGTTTAGTCATGCAAAACTCACTGCCACCATGCTGGGGTGTTATGGTTGGTTGCCAGGGTGTTGCTAAGGTGTTTGGAGTGGATTCTAGGTATGTATCACCTGAAATGAGTCCAGTGATATTCTGGTCTCTAGACATGGCCTTACTCAACATGCATCTGTGGGATTTTCAACTGTTTTATCATCAAGCAGATGAAATCGTACTTAACAGCTCACCTTGATTCCCAACACTTAATACTTAAAATAAACAAGAGACCAGTAATTCTTTCATTACGAATGTACATTGTATTTTGCATACATATTATTGTTCTAATTAATGATGAAACACGATCATTAATTCAAACAATAACAGTTTGTGTTTTGTACATAACATTTCTTCAACATACTATATATACACATTTTGTCTAGAAACAGTCTGTTGACATGTAAAGGTCCTAAAATAAACTTTAGTTACTTTCGTGTACAGAGAATTGTCCTCCCTGTTGGACAGCGTGTCCTGCTGTCTTCACTGTTTGGCGGTTTGGCAATGCAGAGGAAATGAAGGCAAACACTTCCTGTTCTCTCTCAGAGTCTCAGATGTTTTGTGCTTTGGCAGCGTGCAAGAAAAGAGTAAAACGGTCCAAAGAAAAGAAAAGAAATTCAAGCTGCAAATGTCATTTCAGTCCAGTTCGAGGCGCTCAAGCCCACCTTCAACTTCCGGTTCAAGATGCCTCCGATTAAAGGACTTATGCTGGATGGAGTCAGAAAGAGCAGAGACTTAAATGCCATCAATTCCTGTAAAAGGCAGGTCTTCACAAATCTCACATAATTATACTCTTCTGTGTTTGATTCATATCTTATAATAAACCTACCAGATGTCAAGTTAAACTTGTGCAGATGTGAGTTATAATCAGGCTCAGACAAAATCTGCATCACAGTTTTTGAAGTCAATTTATGCTTGATTTTATCTATCACAAATTGATGGGACAGTGAACAATAGAGGCAGGTGGTTGAAGGAGAGGACTTGTTTGCAGTGAATATATTTTGCATTAAGTTTCATTTTCTTTCCCAGTTGCCTTTTGTTTTTTCTTGTTTTAAGCATAAACCTCACTAAATGAAGTTGGATATTTGCTTAAAACAGGATAAAACTGCTTTTCAATGGGCGAAGGAAACTAAACTTAATTTGAGATAAAAAAAAAAAAAAAATCTCTGAAAACAAGTTCTAATATCTTATGAAAATGTATTTAAATGTTTTTATTGAAAAACAAGATAAGATCACCCAGTTTGATAAGTTATTCCAGTTTGATGAAAGATACAAAGCCAATTTTGTTGCTTCTCTAGAATAACATGCAACAGTGAATCATTCACTATAAAAAATAAACAGGATCAATTTTGATTTCATGTTGACTTCCAAAAAACACATTCTGTCCAGGCCTGATTATAACTGACCCCTCGCCAGTCCTACCTTGGCAACTGTTGCCGTGTACCATATTATCACACAAGCTCTTTCTTCTTTCCAATGTAAGTCTATAGAGGATCTGTGTGTCTGAATAATTTTAAATGCATTTTTCAAATCTTTAAATAAACCTTGTGTAATAAATTAAACTGTCACCCTCGTTCCCAAATTAACATGTAAGATGTCAGCCAGAATTGCCCAAAATAGCTTAAGTTTTTCATTAGTATTTTTGACTTGTTTAAAAGTCACATCTAAAAATACGTAAAATCCTGTACAAGATAAATCTACCCGAGAAGCAACGCTGCATAAGGTATTGCATAAGATATGGTTTTCATAGATTCTATCGTTAATATATAAGTATTCTGTCTTACTTCACTGGCAGATTTTTCCATTTGTTTTTAACTAGTTTATACTTAAAACAAGTGAAAAAATATGCAGTGCATTAAGACAAAATACACTCGCATTAAAGACGCAACCTCTAAAAACAAGTGCTAATAACTTATGCAGTGTTGCTTCTCCAGTAAATTTATTTGGTTTCAAAGATTTTTAGATATTTTAACTGGAAAACAAGATTTATTAAATAAATAAATACATAATTTATTTATTAGTATTTTTTCTTGTTTTCCACTACAAACATCTAAACATTCTTAAGATTTACATTAGATTCAAAGTGTTAAGTCTTGTTTTATGAAAAAAAAAAGTATTAAATTAAGTGAGTTTTTGATTGAAACAAGAAAGAATATCTGCCAGTGAGGTCAGAAAAATGATCTTGTTTTCCCTTTTAATTGAGTTTATTTTTCTGACCCATGCCCTGACAGATCATTTTTCATCTTTTTTTAATTTTGATACATTTTTCAGAAAACAAGACTTAAGTCATTTTCCTGGCAAAGTAAATGTATCTTGAATTAAAATGTTTAAATGTTTGTACTGGAAAACAAGGCAAAATACTTACTAAGAATTTTTTTTTGCAGTGCATGTCATTTTCTGTGCATATTAATTCAGATGATATAGTGTCTGTGGTAGTAACTAGCTGTGTTCACTTACACTAATGTGATCAGCTGTGATTGCTTTTCTCTTTTCAGTGACTGCGAGAGGCATTTGGCAGCCTCTGTTCACAGTCTCTGCCATTTTTAATCACGTTACTGCGTAATTTATCAGTTTCAGATCCAAAACAGCAGATAAAAGATCCTCTGCAATGTCACGCTTCATTCCAGCCCACGTACGAATAACATCCAATCCATTTTACCACTTCACGAGCTCATTTCACTAACAATTGCACTGAAATCTGCAGGGACGTGCTTGTCTGAGTGAGCAACAGTAACTAAGGAAGGCGGAGCTTTATGGAAGCGGTCACATGAGGTTTCAGTGCTTGTTCGACAACTTTGTCTCCCCTACATTATTAAAAAGTGCTTTCAAACAGAGATGATGAAATAGCGATACGACTGAGTGAACCATCACATGGATTACTGAAACCAGACGCTGTGATTTTACAATATTGCTCAAAGAAAGAAGAATGAAAGTTAAGCAAACATTAAAAAGGTGGCAATGCAAAAACCTAGTGAATTGTGTAAATGAAGATAAAAAGGAATTGTGTAAAAAAAGTCCAATCCTAATGGCCACAGAGCATTAAGGCTAGAGCCACGACACACATCAAGAACAGCTCTGTCAGGTGCGCTATATTACACGAAGGCCCGTTTGCGTCCGGCAGAAAAGATTAGCTTCTACATTCCGAGTGGGTGTCAGAAAGCGAGCGAGGCTTCGGTATCAGCACTGCTAATCCTGGCCGTGTTGTGAAGGTGGGTGTCCGGTGTGCAGGAGACGGTGGAGTCGTGTTCGTCTGTGTCAGCGTCAGCCGCTCTGAATGTACTTCTTAATAACCACGCAGCCGTGTCTGAAGAGCGGGCAGGGCATGCTTTGCTGCAGCGTCCACACATTTGCACAGGGATCAAAGGCCTCCATGGTTCCCAGCGCTGGACCCTCACTGCTCACGATGCCGCCCGTCACGTAGATCTTCCCGTCCAGGACCACCGCACTGGAAAAGACATTATTTCAGAACTGGTATAGTTTCTTTTTCTTTTTTTTTTTTTAAATACTGATTTTCACTTTCTGACAAACAAGAACATACACCAGAACCACCTAGAACAGATTTAAAAAATAAACAAATAAATTAATAATAAGAAGATAAATTAATAATTCAAACAAATAAGGATGATAAAATAATTTAAAAATATAATAAAAAGATAATAACAAAAGATAAATAAAATAGTTGAAAAAAATAAAACAAAGAAAGTTATATAAAGTACAGTAACAATAATAACAAATCAGCCTATCAATACATATACAGTGGTAAATCCATAAAAATAAATAAACAAGAACTGAAATTAAATTAAATATTAAAAAAACCTTAAAATTATTAGATTTCAACTAGTTGCCAAGGCAACATTTTTCATTTTTGTTTAGTTTAATTACTAAAATAACTAAAATCAAATAAACTGAAACTAATGAATAAAATATATTACAAACAGACATAAAAAAAATGACAAAAACAAAATTACTAAAACTTTAAAGCAAAATCAGAAAATCTAAAAAAATCTAATTAAAATATTAACAAGAACTAAAACAGTTTATGGATGATAAACTGTCTACACCGGGGTAGACATTTATATACTGTAAGCTAACTCAAAACTGCTAGAACATATATTTTCTAAAGCTGATGGGTAAAAGTCTTGGCCTATCATGCTAGTCTTAATGCGAAACCTTGTTCGCTGGTTTGGTTTCTGATGTGGACAGAACAAAGTACTAAAATATTCTGGCAGTGTCTAAGTTGTGAATTGGCACCAGAACCATGCAGTTCTCTCAGATTCCCACCCGTTGTTATTTGAGAAAAAAAAATCTGGATTTTGAACTACATACATAAATGTAATGATAAAGATTATGTTCCCATTTGCCATCTTACATAAAGGCTTGGTATTGTAAAACTGTCAAACTGATGGATGAGACGAATCATCTACCTCCTAATCTTCTCTTTGGGCCGTATTCATTTCAAGCCCATGACAGGTTTCAAAATGTTAATGCGGAAACTCATGCGAGTGTGACTGTAACTGACGTGTCGTTTTGGGAAAACATATTTGTATCGCAAATACACAGCGGAAGCGTAAAAGGTGCCTGTGTGTGTTTTGGGGGGGACGTGATGCACTAGCGATTGTTGGGCGGCTCGTTCGTGCTTCATCTGCTGCTGAGCTAATTACTGCCTCTGCTGCGAATACCAATCAGCAGTGAAAGCAAATCGGGCCCAAAGCACGACCCTGGGGGACACCGAATAAAGTCTTAGGAGTGAGCAGGGGAGGCTTTGTGCAAACTGGAACACATCGCTTTGACAATGTGCTTTTCTCAGCTTGAGCCATCTGCATTCACTTGATGATGGTTGTTAATGCTCATTTTGTTCATTAACATTACGTAATGGTAGCAGTTATGGGGTGAGAATTGCATTTTTTGGGTTATTTGAAAGCGACTGCAGCAAATTTAAATGAATATGTTGCTGAATGAATAACGACAATAACAATAAAGTTAACTCAGTCAAAGCACTAAAACCTAAAAACAAATGCGTTTTAGACAGCTGGAGCTGGAGCCTGTGGTGTACTATATATCACACGATTAAGAGAGGCTATAAAAACTGACTAAAAGCCTCTAAAACAGTCTAAACTTGACAATAAATGTTTGATCTGAATAAAATGAGAGCTGGATTCAGATGAAGTAGCCTCAAGAAGACACATGATTTGAGGCATATTTCATGTCTATAATACAATCTAAAATGAGCAACTACATATTTCCCTGTTTATGGGACCTTTTGAGTCATAATTATTAAGAAATTAAGTGAAACTACATAAAAACCCCATGATAGACCAACAGAATCCCCTAAATGTTAGTCAAACACAGTGGTGTGAATACAGAACTATAAAATTAAACAATATTGCTGAAATATTTAGGGTTTGTGAGTTTCCAGCATGAATTGCAGCATTAATAATTGATGCAGTTGCTGTTGTAGGATAATTGTTTTGCGTTTTTGTTTTGTTTTGTCATTACTGTTATATCTGTAGTGTTTTATATCTCATCTTTTTATGTTCTTTGATTGTCACCATTCTTTGTTTTTCGGCTTAATGATGAGGTCTACGATTTATATACAGCTTTGTAAAACTATGCGTCAACGTATCCTTGATTTGTAAGCACAGCTGACCTTACATATTAAGTGTACTATATAACTATATATAGTTAGTTACACACACACACACACACACACACACATACATACATACATACATACATACATACCTACATACACATATATATACACATGGTACATACACTACCAAAATGACAGATCAATTTAATGTCTTTCTACTTGAACATTTGCAGAATAAGAAATCAAGAAATTTGGTTTGCTGAACCACTAAATTAGTCACGTAGTTGGCATGACTAATTTATTTGGCATTTTGTAGTGATGGGAGAAACTAAGCTTTTTGAAGCTCTGAATCAATGGAACCAGATGCTTTGTAAAATGATTCACTGTTTCAGAGTGCTCGAAATGCCACAGGCTGGCAGCAAATGCCTGTGAAATGATTTAAATGCAATGAAAACTCAGCCCAAACATGTATAATAACACCTTTTACTAACTAATTGCAAATGTTTTCATAAAAGTATAATCTATATAATGCAATCTTCAAATAATTAAATACCATTAAGTCTGAAGGTTTTGTAAAATACGTAAAACTGAGTTGTGTGTTGTTAGGCAAGGCTTGGCAATGCATTAGTACTAAAATTCATTAAACTTATTAAAAATGAATCCATAGTACATGAAGTGAATAAATTCAAATTGACAAAAAGTAGCGTTACTTAGGAAAACACTTGAGAAAACCTAAAAATCACAATGCATCAGGTTGCAAGAGTTTAATACACAAGAAGTACGATAAATAGTAATACTGAAGCACCGTTAACAAGGGTATATTTGTGCAGTGAACCTCTTTTTTATTTATTTATTAGTTTATTTAACAGGGACAATGCAGTATAACATTGCTACAATTTCAAGCAGCCGATGCTCCACATATAGGCTTCTAGCCAAAGGCTCATTTGCAGCCCCTAATTTTCAGCTCTATTGAAAGAACCATGAATGCACAAGACCAGTTTCAGTAGCCATGAGTAACTAGCTCTCTGACAGCTGCGAAAGCTCTCCATCCAGATTTCTCCATGGACAGGTGGTGGTGTGTATGCTGGTCTTACCTGCAGAACTGTCTGGAGTGGTTCATGTTGGGTCCTGCTTTGATGTTTCCCTTCTCAGGGTCGTAGATGGTGGTGGCTCTGGCGTACGCTCCTCCCAGGATGAAGATATAGCCATTCAGAGTCACAGCAGGGGCGTATTTGTTATCTGAACAATGGGACAATAAAACACAAGTCACCAATTTTGGGTTTTAAAGGTCAAAAGCCTAAAGGAAACCCATTTTTACCCATTTTAAAATCTGTTTCATGTCCATAAGTGAATGCACTGCATTCTGGATCACAAGCTTGCATGCAAGCAGTGGCTAGAAGCAGCTGATGAAAGATTTTGATGTTTTTTATCCTCAGGAATGATGTGCACAGATGAATCATTCAGAGTAAGACCAGGAACACGTATTAAAGTAAATAAGGTCAATTGGTTTCACGTTGACTTCAGATGAATGTCTTGTTAAAGGCATCGCACCTCATCAAATAAACGAGATCACGAAACCCATTGTGCAGCAGAGACGTACACAGTAAGCATATTACATTTTATTTATTGAGAAAGCCAAGCAACAGCTTATTAATTTCAACAAAATACGAGTCTAACAGTAACAGCTGAGGTCATTGTGTCAACTGTCCAATTGTAAATCAATAGCCCTGTTCCAGCACATTATGTTGGCATGAATGCGGTTAACTTCTTTGATTCGAGTAATCAAGCAGGAGAAAACACATAAATAATTGATGAGTGGCAAATAATTGAATTGAATTCACATTCAACCCAGCAGCTGTGACTTCAACCTCAGCCGCTGAAGAGAGACGCGAGAACATTGAGCTAATTAAATCTTGAACCTTTTCAGATTTGGAGTGAGACCTCCCGGGAAGAACAGATATTACGGATAATGTAAAAAACAGAGAAAAGAGGAGGAAAGGTTTACAAATAATGGTCAAAAATAGAAGCGTGCATGCAGTCCATGTGCAATGGGCAATACGGAACGCTAAACAAGGGAAATATTTGATCTCACTTAATCTATCAAAGCTAAGTGGTGCTCTAAGCACAAGATAAATAAAAGGAGATCACTAAAGTCTAAGAGTAAATCTCACAAAACCTGTTAAGAACCAGGTCCTATTTCACCCTGCAGCAAAATAATATATTTTAAAATAATAATAATAATAATAATAATAATAATAATAATAATAATAATAATATGTATACATATATATATATATATATATATATATGTATGTATGTATGTGTATGAATTTGGCTTTCTTTAGCTTAAAATTAAATTCTTTACACTGTGACATTATGTGTGTGATAAACAAAAATTTATGAATTAATACATAAATAATCTGTTTAATATTTAAATATTTAAAATTTGCTTAATCTCCAACTATAATTATTATTGCATTATTGTAATGCAAAAATATATATTATTTAAATTGTAATTTCTGTATTATTTAAAGGAATGTTTAAATAACACAGAATATTAAATAAGAAAAAAAATTCTTTACATTGTGACGTTATTTGCATGATAATAAATAAATGCAAAAAAACAACTTTTTTTTTTTATAGTTAAGAAATGATATTATTTAAATTAAATCTCTGTATTGTTTAGAGGAATGTCCTTAAATCAACACAGAAAATGAAATTAAAAAATGAGATTATTTACATTGTGACATTATCTGCATGATAACAAAATTTAAATAACTAAAAGTTTTCATTATTGTAAAGTACAAAAAAATTATATATATTAATGAAATAGTAATTTCTGTACTGGTTAAAGGAATGTCCTGGGTTCAGTGCATTTGCAGCTCAGTAGACAGTGTTTGTGGACTATATGTCAATTACCAAATAAAATAGTTCTTACTCGTCCATAAAAAAAAAAAAAAAAAAATCAGTTATTTTGTAGTAAACTCTAATGCAGGGATAGGCAATGTCGGTCCTGGAGTGCCGCTGTCCTGCAGAGTTTAGCTCCAACCCTAATCAAACACACCTGAACAAGCTGATTAAGGTCTTCAGAATTACTAGGGCTACAGGCAGGTGAGGGTTTTTTTCAAGGTTGGAGCTAAACTCTGCAGGACATCGGCACTCCTGGACCGACGTTGCCTATCCCTGCTCTAATGTTTTGAAATGTGACCTAGAGATGTTTTCTTGAGATTCAACATCTACCTTTCTAGAGTTGTTTTCTGAACTTTCAGAGTTTCTTGATTGAATCTCCTTTTGGCATCAGTTCTCCACCTGACCGCACACGTTTGAGGATGATTTTCAGCGCCCCCTATCATACCGCATGTGTCTGCCATCTCCTGCTGGGCACTGAAGTGTCAATCTGCCATCCTCAGTCATGTGGCACAACTACTAAATGGGGCTCTTGAAGGAATATCTCTCACACACACCGGTGGCCCTTTTACAGTTAAACAAAGTTTCACACTTCCACAAATGTGGCTAAAACACCAAAGACCTTCATCTCCCCGATGCATTTCATGGCCACGGGCGGCTCTTCTCCACGGCCGCTTTATTTACATGTTAAACACAAAACACAATACAGTACAGCGTGAGCGCGAGCCTGTCCCACAGCGTTTTCTGGCCTGTCAAACACAATAAGTGTACCAGCGGGAGGAAGGTGTTGTCATTCACAGACGGCGGAGCTGACAATGCCATTCCCTGCCAATAAGACGCACAGAGATGAATAATTGCAAATGGGAACATTAGGCGGATCACTGACTGTCAACGGAGAGACCAACCTCTTACTGCTAACTGACCAAATCAAGCTTCTCCACGGCAGATCTTACGGTTTTTTAGCTCTCAATGTGTCATTGCACCACCATAAGTAATTTTGTCTAATTCTCTGGTTAAAATATCTAAAAATCCTTTAAAACAATGCATTTATTTCAGAAGCCTCTTTAACTCAAGTGCATTCATGCATTTTCACATTTTGAAGTATAAAAGTTCAAAACAAGTGTTAAAAATCTGCAAGTGCAACGAGACAAAATACACTTATAATCAGTGTTTTTTGAAACTTTAAAAAGCAGACTCTTTAAGAGGTTACTTTTGCAGTGCACAAGAGGATTGTACTAGTTATTGTGAATTTCAGGCAGTTTTTAGGGGATTTATTTGCCATTAAAATGTCTATGTTTTATAAAAACTTTAATACAAATACGGTTCAAACTTTTGATGTAGGTAAGATTTTAATTTATTTGAAGGCTGCATTTATTTGACCAAAAAATACAGTAAAATGATTAATATTGTGAAATATTTTTACAATTTAAATATAATGTAAAGTGTAATTTATTTCTGTGACGTCGAGCTGAATTTTCAGCATCATTACTCCGGTCTATGCTGATATGCTGATTTGCTCAAGAAACACTTCTTAATATTATCAATGTTGAAAACAGTTGTGCTGCTTCATATTTCTTTGGAAATAGTGATTTTTTATTATTATTATTTGCACAAATAAAAGTTCACTATAACAGCATTTATTTGAAAAAGAAATCTTGTTTCATTATAAATGTCTTTACTGTCACATTTGATCAATATAAATCAATATAAACATTGATTGTGATCAGTCTTTGCTGGGTTTGAACCGCAACCTTCCCGTTACCTCCCCACATCTTCAACCACTATAGTGTCCTATGCTGTAATGGCTATTTTATTATGCTACACAGTCATTTTAGTTCTTTTATTACTGTTGACCGTTTCCATGGCTTTATCGATCGAGTCGGAAGTCAAATAACAAGACTATGAAGACTGAGGTGCTTTGTATTTGAGGCTTTGCTTGTTCTTACACAAACACGGCTGCAATAAACATATGATCCCTGGGCCACAATGTTCACAGCGACATCAAAATCAATAAGCGCCTCACGGTCCATAGCGACATCAAAATCAATAAGCGCCGGGGCTGAGATGACGTTACCGGCTGAAACCCTCCAGAGTTCATTATCCGCCGGAGCAGGAATACCTGCAACACTTGACATCTCCGACGACCTTTCCAGATCGCTCAAGCCCTTCACAATAATCCAAATATCATGTTCCTTCTCACATGCAGCTGGCCTTTGGAGATGATGTCAGCCGCCGTCTCTGAACTTTGAGTCACCGGCTCTAAACGCTCATCGTCTACACAGTCGTACGAGTTTGACCCCGCGTGTGAGTGAACGTCTGCCGTCAGCTGTGGAGTTCAATGTAAGAAGCGCTCATATCTCACTCGCTTCTGAAGGAGTCTCATGTGACATTATTCACGTTCGGCTGGTTTGGTTCCATGCAAACATCAACACTGGCTGGAGGAAGAGTTCAATCCACCAAAATGACAAGTCTATCATTATTTACTCACTCTCGTGTCGCTCTGAACCTGTATGCTGTTATTACTGCTGTGGAACTAAAAAGGAGAATCTTTACACAGATCATAGCGACATCTTTCCAGCTCTGAAAAGAACAAGAAAACAGCAAAAAAAAAAACACCATGAAAGTAGTCTGTGTGACTCATGTGCTATATAAAGTCTTACTGAGAGCAATGAGAATGAGAGAAAACAATACCTTGTTTGTTTGTTTCTGTGGTTATTTTCATGGCAAAAACATAATACAATATATACAATACCTACTGTATATACAAGAAAAATCAATATACATAAAAATGATGTTTAAGATTAATTTAACAAAAACTAAATCTGGACAAATTTTATTAAGGGTAATAATGGAATAAAAATATCTCAAATCAGAAATATTACAATCCAATAAATATCATAGTGACATCCTTCCAGCTTAAAAAAAGAATAAGAAAACAGCAAAAAACACTATAAAAGTAGTCCATATGACTCATGAGCTATATAAAGTCTTCTAAGCTCACTGAGAGAAGCAAGAATAGGGAAAATCATCAGAAAATAACAAGTTGTTTGTTTGTTTCCATGGCTATTTTCATAGTGAAAACAAGGCTGCAGTATAATAATAGATAAAACAACTAAAGCAAAGTCTATACAAGATTTATTTTAAATGAAAAGTCAATCTGGACAAACTATTTTCAAGGGTGTTAATGGACAGTTATTTTAATATCATCATTTGTTTTTGTATTAATGTAAATTTTTTTTATTAACGTTAAAAGGTTTATTAATGCTTGGTTTTATTAATATTTGTTTTTTATGTTAAATTTTGTTTTTATTTTTAGAGTGGTTAAAGTTTTAGTAATTTAGTCATTTTTAGTGTTTGTTTGTTATAAATAGGTCTTTTTTAAAAAAAATATTTTAGTTTTAGTTTCAGTTACTTTGTACATCAAGTTTACTTAATTTCAATTAACCTAAAAGTTGACTTAGTTTTTTTTTTTTTTTTTTTAGAAATATTACCATCCAACAAAATACAGTATATGCTTCTAATAACTTAAATTGGAGTCTGTTCCTCACACCAAGCATAATATGGCTTCAGAAGACAGGAGTTGCACTGACAACTTTATAATGATGTCTCAGAAGTTTTGTGAAACACAAGAGCAGAATGTCTGAGCTTCTTTTGTGGATTGTAGAAAGGGCAAAAATACACCATTAAAGTAAGAACTTTTCATGAGCCGCATGAAACATTAAACTGAACTAGATAATGACAACGTTAAACAGAATTTCTCTGTACGCTTTTACCTGAGACAAAGCAGGGTAAAATCAAATGTAAGACTTTTTAAGACCTGCACAAACTAATACCTTTAGTCCATCCAGAACAAACCCTAAATCTCAAAATAAATCACATATCTCCGATTCCTTGACATTAATTAAACAGACCATGGCACATATTCAACGAGGACTTAATAATGTTTGTCATAAAAAAATTGGTATGTACTAATATATGAATACATACAAATTAACCCATATTGGGAGTTTGCTGATACAAAAATAATCAGATTAAAGAAAGTTAATAGATTGTGCTGTTGCTATAGGCCTAGTAAAATATATGTACTGACCCTTATATTATACTGAATCTTACTGAAAGCTCATTTTTTGAGATATTGTTTAGATTTATGGCTTTGATTTTCTCACAGCTTTAGAGTAAAACATGTTTTGGAAAATATACATTTTATATAAAATTTTAAAAATAGTTTGTGTATTTTTAAACTTTTTACATTTTTTTTTTAGCAATACTCTGCCAAGTGTCTTCTTTAAAAAGATAGTAAATATAAGTCTGTGTTCCAAAGCATTGAAGGTTTGTGACAATTTAAGTTGGAAACTTCATTTTCAGGTCTATGATGAAAAAAGTGGTCAACAGGTAATATATGCATCATAACTATTCCATAAATATAATTTATTACCATAAAATCCCTTAAAAAGCATTATATTCATCCGGACTTTTATTTTGAAAAGCTTTCGCTGTACTACTCCAAGCTGCTCATTTAAAGAAAAAAAATGAGGCATGTGATTTTTTACAACCATCTACTATAGACTACAATATAAACACCACAAAGTAAACACTGCCTAAATTCATCAACAATAGATAAACAGCTATCCATCTGGCATAAATTCACTGTATTCACTGACTGTAAAGTGCTCTGAAACACACAGTATAGTGCTATGCAACACATCGCATCCTTTTGAAGTTTAATAATAGCTCTTAAAATCATAATGAAGTCTTTTGTTATACCATTTAAATGCCATTCAAAATGGATAAAACAGAATTTAAACCCTTCTAAGAACCTGCCGGGACCCTGACAAACCATTAACATCTAAAAAATGGACATAGATGCTCCTCATGATGAATTCTAGAGGAGAAGCATTATGTGTGACTCAGAAGTGTAAAGAATATGAGTCGTCTGTAAGTGTGAACGATTGTCTGTCAGGTGGCAGATCAGCCAAAAATGAGGCAGAGAGGACAATAGTTGGGAAACTGTTGAAGAAATGCATAACACAAGAAACTAGTTACTAGCTAAAGTTGAGTCTTCATTATCCATGCACTTCATGTTTGCAGAGACTGTATACAGCGCAGCTCCGTTCACACTGACAACCGCTGGAGGATGCTGGAAATCTCATTAAAAACAAACGACTTCTGGTCAATTTGTTGCTGTAAAACGCCGTCGCCATCAAAGGACTTGCCGGGCCGCTTTGCTAAAGTACACACACGCGCCCATTAGCTGAACCAAAAATACTCTTTTACAGATTTCAGACTAACCCCCATTCAAGCAGATACAAGCTGTTCATGCATGACTAGAAAATAAACGCCCACAGGCTTCACCAAGACCGCTATGAACTGATTCGCTTTAAAAGAGCCTTGATTATTCATGAACTATCTGATGCATGAGCTTTGCAAACCTTGCTGACTTATATTAGAGTTTGCAGATACAAAAATGTGTTTAAAGAACAGCTGTAACTAGCAAAATGTATGTTTTAAACAATATTAAACAAAACCAAAACACAGAGGTACTCTTATTTTGAAATCTCTTTGTTTTACAGTACCATTCTAGCTGCTCATTCAAAAACATGAGGGAGATCAAATATCAACCCACATATTACAATAGAAACACCATAATTCATCAAAAGCAGATCAATAAGCAATTGTTTTGCATAAATGCATGATATTAACTGACTGCAAACTGCTCTGAACCAGTGAGCCTGCCTGAAGAAGGCAGTTCAGCGCCGTGTTTCGACTTTGAACTTGCAATGCTCATATTTAATTCAATCATTGAAAAAAATGGTGTAGTATCAGAAATAAGTAGTAAATTTCACAACACAGAAACAGCAAGTACCACAATGAATTAAACATGAAATTTTAAAGTTTGAAAGTTTCAATGTTTGAAGTTTGAAGACTGAAATAGCATTCTCTTGTTAAACATACTCCAACTACTTTGTTTTATTTACTTCAAAAAAAATAAAACAAAATAATACAAATAAATAAATAATAAATTAAAAAAAATAATAAATAAAACACACACACACATACACACACACACACACGTTTCACGATTTCTGTTTTTCCATGTCCATATTTAAGACAGCTTAAAATGATTATTAAGCATTTTGTAATAACATTTATATGACTTTTTATTATCTTAAATTTGATCAAACTCACTAAAAGACAATTTAAGATGCTGACAGTGAAATCTAATTGGTCCAAAATCGACCAATATAAACGTATATTTAGTAACACTTTACAATAACTTCCACTAGTTAACATTGGTTATTGCTTTAACTAACATTAACTAACAATGAATGGTACATTTGTTTCAGTATTTATTAATCTTTGTTAATGTTAGTTATTAAAAATACAACTGTTTATTGTTAGTTCATGTTAGCTTAGGCCCATTATATAATAGTAACAGATACAGTGATTTTAATTCATTGATAAATATATTAACATTTACTAAGATTAATACAGTAAATGCTTTCAAAGTATTTTTCATTGTTAATGTTAACTAATTAGTGTTACTGTATATATTAAACTTCAAATGTGTCTCTACGAAAGACTCGCAGCAGTCAGGTGGATATCCAAAATAACTTATTTTAGCAACTAAAAATGGCAGATGAAGCTGGTTTCAGGGCGGTTTGAGTGGAGCTCTGTGCGCTTTTTTAAATCCACACTTATTTCTGCACTAATGGGGAAACGCTTGCTTTTCCAGCTGTAATGAAACGCCTGAGTCCTGCTCCCGCTGCGTGTCCCTCAGGGCTGCATTCGCCACCGAGATACAGGTTGAAAAAAAAGTTCCTTCCCCCTTGAGCGTCCCTCCACCCACAAGCTCAAGTTCTCTGGAGCGTGTCAAAATGCCAAATACTAATGAAGTCAAATACCAGCAAAATTCCATGAAGTTACTTTCTCAGTTTCAAAACTGTCTAATGCAAAACTTTAGACATAAAATGCATCTGATGCAGGATGTGGGATTGTCCATGCATGATGCTTGAACATATTCTTAATTAAAATAATTCATTTTATAGATGAAGTTCAGGCCTTTTTATATTGATTCTGTAAAACTATATTTCTGTACATTTATATATGCACTACTGTTCAAAATTTTGCCTTGGTTTTTGACGTTTATTCTCACCAAGCCTGCATTTATTTTTTTTTAAATACAGTAAAATCAGTAAAATTGTGAAATATTATTACAATTTAAAATATCTGTTTTCTATGTAAACACATGGTAAAATGTAATTTATTTCTGTAATCAAAGCTGAATTTTCAGCATCATTACTCCAGCCTTCAGTGTCACATGATCCTTCAGAAATCATTCTGATATGCTGATTTAATGCTCAATAAACATTTCTGATTATTATCAATGTTGAAAACAGTTGCGCTGATTCATATTTTTCTGCATTCTTCGATGAATAAAAAGTCCAAAAGAACAGCATTTATTTAATATTTTGTAATACGAATGTCTTTACTCACACTTGATTAATTAAATACATCCTTGCTGAATAAAAGTATGAATTTCTTTCCAAAAAAAAACAAACAAACAAAAAAAAAACAATTCATACTGACCCCAACACTTTTGAACAGTAGTGTATATGCTATATAAGCTCCCATACACAGGAGACAGCAGGTGAAGTGCAGAGTTTGCAGTCGGGCGCTTCAGTAATTGTCCCGAGCGCTCTTACCGATCATGGGCGACTCAATAAAGCTCCAGGCGTTGGTTTGAGGCACATATGACTGAAGTACTCCAGCAGAGCGGCCGGCCTCGTTCACCCCTCCAAACACATAGATCTTCCCTCCACACACAGTCGCCGCTGCAGAATGGACAGGTTTGGGCAAAGGAGCCACCATCTCCCACTGGTTAGTGATGGTGTCGTACCTGGCGAGAAAATGAAACGCAATTTATCCTGGAGCATCAGAAAGAGCCGAATTCAAAGCACCCCTTTAGACAGAATAATGCTCTATTCAACTCTTATTACTCACATGTAGGGTTAAAAGTCTAACCAACAACCCTGGCAAACATCCAAACCCACTAAACCCAATTACAGCACTCATATTTCCGGGATAAATGACTATTAAAGTCAGCCTGAATGAAAAGACGTGGCCCATGGCTCGTATCAGTGAGTTTCCACTTCACGCCTGATAAAGCATCAAGAAAATGAGAGTATATTGTGAGGGTTTGGATGAGTTTTTTACTGGCCCTGGGAAAAAATTATTTATGCCAACTCTAGCATTTAAACAGAAGTACAAATGGACTGTGAAAAATGTGCATGGATGATCGTCACAAATAGTGTCCCACTCCTATTTCAAAAAAAACAACAACAATTTATATATAGAATACAGAAAATTAAGGACCATTAAGATTTCTTATCAAATATAAAATAAATATAAATATTTTATTATTATATATAAACACATATGTTATTAAATATTTTATGCAATACGATTTACATAAAAGAAACTAAATATTATTTTTATACATATTAATGCATAACATTTAATTCTGCTATATATATATATATATATATATATATATATATATATATATACATACATACACACAAAGTTTTTGTTTACATAGTATATGTGTGTACTGTGTATATTTATTATGTATATATAAATACACGCCCATGCATGTATCTATTTAAGAAAAATATGTTATGTTTCTATATTAAATATATTTATATATAATATAAATATGAATATAAATATATATATATATTTAAATGTAAATATTTTCAAAATATATACTGTATGTGTGTGCATCTATATATATATAATAAATATACACAGTACACACAGATGTATTATGTAAATAAAAACTTTTATTTTGGATGCTATATATATATATATTATATATATATATATATATATATATATATATATATATATATATATATATATATTTATACTTAATTTCTATAGATTTTTCAGAAAACAAGACCTCTGGGACTGTAATCTGCTTCTACTTCTCAAGTTAATGTGTCGTGATTTAAAATCATTTTTTGCAGTGTGGCGCTTTACTACATGATCAGACGATGAAAATGGATGATACTGGATGTTGAATATGTTTATAAACGAGTGTAAAGCTCAAAAAACGGCAGTTATTTTAAATTCTTTAACAGAAGTAGAGTCTTCACGTTTGTGCATGAAAGCCTCCGGCGCACCTGCCTGCTGCAGTCGACCCTCTACAGACATTAAGGTGAAAATACCCTGAAATATTCCTTTAATTTATGCATGTTGCTGTGCTGCGGGGTTGTGCTCGTGAGATTTTTCCAGAATTTCCCTTCAGTGAGGTGAACGAGATAAACTTCTCCAGCAATCTTCCACACTCAGTCTCTGTTAAACGTGCAGCAGATAAGCGAGACTCCAGCACCGTCTCCAAACACGTTTCTGCTCCTCCATTAAGACTCATAATGGTCTCCGTCAGCGAGCGCGACCGCGGCTCATTCCCTGCTCAATTTTCACTCTCTAACAGGCAATCTCCTGATGTCTCCCACAGGTCCTCCTGTAGAAATCAGAGCAGCATCTGAGCTGGAATCTGGGTTGCTCGGCTCCTCAGTCAAACCCGCTCTTGTATCATTTTGCACAATCCAAATATACTCAGCGCTTCCCACGTCTGCGAGTGCATCCCGGGATTAGATGAGGATCACGTTAAAAAGGCCACAACCAATTTAAGAAATCAGCAGTGCAATTGTGGAATCCATATGTTTTTGGGGGGATTATTATACTGTATGACAATTAAGTAAATTTGTGTGTGTATGTATGTGTATGTATATATGTGACCCTGGACCACAAAACCAGTCATAAGCGTCAATTTTTCGAAATTTGAATAAATAAGCTTTCCATTGATGTATGGTTTGTTAGGATAGGAGAATATTTGGCTGAGATACAACTATCTGAAAATCTGGAATTTGAGGGTGCAAAAAAATCAAAATACTGAGAAAATCACCTTTAAAGTTGTCCAAATGAAGTTCTTAAATTTTGATTAGTAAAATGCATTGCTAAGTTTTGATATATTTACAGTAGGAAATTTACAAAATATCTTCATGGAACATGATCTTTACTGAATATCCTAATGATTTTTGGCATAAAAGAAAAATCAATAATTTTGACCCATACAATGTATTTTTTGCTACACTTAAGAATATGCATGTGTATCAGAAAATTATTAAATGGTATTATGTAAAGATATTTTAATAATACACACACACAGTATATTATTTATTTTTGTTTATTTAAATTTAATAAACACTAATAATTTGGGGGGATGTATTTAATTTAGGGCTGTCAAACGATTAATCGCGATTAATCGCATCCAAAATAAAAGTTTTTGTTTACACAATATATGTGTGTCTTCTGTATATATTTATTTTGTATATATAAAGACACACGCATACAGAATATATTTTGAAAATATTTACATGTATTTACATGTTTATTTATATTCATATAATTTATATTATAAATAAATATTTAATATATAAACAACATATTTTTCTGAAATATATACATGCAAGTGTATTTATATATACATAATAAATATACACAGTATACACACATATATTATGTAAACAAAAACTTTTATTTGGGATGCGATTAATCGCGATTAATTTTTTGACAGCACTAATTTAATTATAACATGATTCATGATTATGTTTTTTCTACTCTATTTATTTATTCATTTTAATATATATATATATATATATATATATATATATATGCACACACACTCTGTATATAAAATGTTAAAAAAATCTAAATAAATTATAGTAATTGTTAGATATTTTTTCTACTCAATTTATTGGTTTATTTAATATAATGTAATGTTTATTTATTTACTTACAAGTAAGTGTGTGTGTGTGTGTGTATGTGTAAGTGTATACATACACACACACATATATATACACACAGGCACAAAGTATATACAGTATATATATATATATATATATATATATATATATATATATATATATATATATATATATACATACATACACACATACACGCACACACACAGTATATAATATGTATATATATATTAGGGCTGTCAATCGATTAAAATATTTAATCGTGATTAATCGCATGATTGTCATGAGTTAACTCGTGATTAATCGCAGCTTAATCTCACATTTTTATTTGTTCTAAATGTACCTTGAATACTTCCCAAGTTTTTAATACTCTAATCAACATGGGCATGGACAAATGCTTTATGTGTGCTTTATGCAAATGTATGTTTATTATTGTTGAAACCATAGTCAACATAGAGCATGAAGACTAGACATGTTTCGAAAGTTATACATGTTTTTCAAAGAACTTGTTCATGTCTATTAGACACATGAAAAAAGAAATACCAGGTTCCCATTACTTCTCTTTCTTTGCACTGAGCAACTTACACAAACCTGTTTACATTTTGCCCAACAGGGCAGCTCACTTCTTCTGAACATGCAAAAAAAAAAAAAAAAAATATTAGTGCCGTTAAAACGAATTTGCATTAACGCGGTAACTTTGACAGCCTTAATACATTTTATATATATATATATATATATATATATATATATATATATATATATATATATATATATATATATGTGCACAGACGCACACATACTTACTGTAAATATCACTAAAATATACTGCCATTTTGAATGTGCATTTATATTGTATATAAATGTGTTTATTTATACATACATAAAATATCACGGCAGTATATGTTGTATCACTTTATATATGTATACATATAGAACGTCTATGCATTTTTCTAAGTGTATTCTATGTATTGAGATGCACCACTATGAAATTTCTCAGCTGATACCGACAGCCGATCATTCAGAAAATTATATCTGCCAATACCAATGCCGATACTGATAGTTTGGTTTTCTTAAGGAAAAAGACCGCTTCCAGCTAAGGGCATGTTCACACTTGGCGTCTTTTTTGACTAGAAAAAGTTGATGAGCGCTTTTTTAGTAAAATAAAAAGCTGGCAGCGTTTTGGTAACAAATAGCAGCCGAGGGCATCTTTTGTTGCTATAACAACAGCTGCAACGGTAGCCTAGCGCTGTGTGCTGCAGAAATGTCGGCTTTTGAAGTTAACGGGGAGGGTATGACGGTTCACAACGACGTTTGTGGGAGCGCGACATTATACGGGGAAGGAAACTGTATGGTGCTTCCAACAATTTAGTCCAGGAGCTCCGGTTGGATGATGCACGGTTTCATACAACTCCTTGTGCTCCGAAACTAGTACGATCTGTCTACCGACTATCTTCTCCTTTTTCTTGTTGTTTTTGTTGTTATGGAAACGACTCGCCACTCACTTGTCATTGGTCAGCTGTCAGAAAGGCACTTGACGTAGGGCGTTTTTTTCAGAAAAGTTAAACTTTTTTCAACTTGAAAAGACACTCTGAGCTGCAGAAAAAGACGCCAGCGGTGGCGTTTTAAAAAGCGCTCAAGACTTTTTTTGAAAACACGGTTTACTCCATAGGATTATAATAAAAAACAGACGCCGGCAGCTTCAAAAAAGATGCCAAGTGTGAACATAGCCTAATACTATAAACTATACAGGGAAGAGGGAAACCATTAGAGGTTAAGATGAACAACATCACTAATACCGTATATTTAATGCTATTTATTTTCAGATATAATCATCACACTCAGAAACGTATACAACTTGGTTGCACATAAGGAGGTTTTCTTAAAAACTTGCCATCATGACAGATTTATTCCAACATATATAATTAACAGTAAATAAGCTCCCTTTACTCTCTCTCTCTCTCTCTATGTATAGCATTACAATATTGAGAAAATTGGCTTCATTATCTTTAGACACTAAAATGATAAAGGATGCATAACCATATTCCTCTATAACCTGCTGTATTATTCTGAAGGATATATATACACACACACACACACACACACACACAGAGTATTACAGTAATGAGAATATTGGCTTCACTGTCTTTAGACACTAAAAGATGCTTAACCATATTCCTCTATAACCTGCTGTATTATTCTGTAGGGGCAAAGGCGTTTATCACAATCAATCTGACAAAGAGATCTGACAAGATCAATGGGTCTCTTGTGTTTTGGCTGGTTTTCAAACTCGCAGCTGGACCGTAGATCAGCCGTCTACCTCTCAGATGAGGGAAAGTGATTAGACCGCAGCGTCTGCCGTGTATTTTAAGGGAAAACATAACGGATGGAGATGGGAAGACATTGATCAGCGGCTCCCTCCGGCAGATATACGGCCTTTACAGCAGAGCAGAGCGCCGCTCATCGAGAGAGCAGACGTAACCTTGACACGGGAGCCCATCCAGTGCTGGATGGATTATATATAGAAAGGTCTGTGACTGGCCGTGTGTATGTGTGTGCTTTTGGCCCGGCGTGACTCTCTAATCCCGTCTCTCACTGATGGATGGATGGCGATCTGCTCCAGTAATGATGCCAGCCGCCCCTCAGGTCGCCCGCCCTCAATACCCAGCAAATGATGATAGGGATGAGCACAACAACATCTTTTCAAAAGCGAGTTGTCTTCAGAAAGCCTCGTCTTATTGGTTCGTGTGGTGATGCTACAGGTTTTAGAGCATTTTCTCCATGTTTTGGTCCTTTCCGTGCTGAAGGTGCCCTGCTTTTACCAAGACAAATGGAAAGGCCATCTGTCTTTTGGCTCTCTTGTTCATTGAAGTGCTCAAGAAATGAGTTTGTTTACAGGAGTTCCTGTGTTGTAACCTTGGCCCAGTTTATCACTGTTACCCGGCTTAACGTGTTCAAACTTGCAATAGTGCTTTCACTACAGTTAGAGGTCACATTTAATGTGCATCTAACTGATTCAACATGAAATCAGAGTTTACTGTTTACTTTCTTAAAGGGACAGTTCACACACCACTGAAACGTTAGTGATTTTTTTTTTACGCACGCTTATGTTGTTCCAAACCCGTAATGCTTTTTCTTCTGTGAAACCAGTGTTGTTATTGTTAACTAAAATAAAACTAAAGAAATTAAAAGTTTTCTTTAATTGAAAGCTGAAATAAAATAACGCATAATATTATTCGAAAACCTAAATATTTATTTAAATTTTATGCAGTATCATTGCAGTAAATGTTTTCTCTTTTAAAATATGCTGATTTATATAAAAAAAAAAATCAAACAATAAACAAAAAATCATGCAATTATGTGTGTGTGTGTGTGTATAAATATATATTTATTATAAATAAAATAAATATATAAATGAAATCTATATACCTATATATAATTTAAATCGGCATATTTTAAGAGATACAACTTATACGGCCAAGATACTACAGTGTGTATATATGTACGTATATATAAACCCCTGCAAAATTATAAACTAACAGAAATGAGCTAATAGCTAATTAGAAATAAAGTAGAAACAGCTAAATAGAAATATAAAAAAAGGCAAAAGTACATAAAATTGATTAACTTTAAAACTTTAACAAAAATTAAAATAAAATTAAAGCTGAAAATATAAAGAATGTTGTCAAAATATTATTAAATACTTTAAATATTACATAAATAATCCTAAACTAACACTGAGTACAACACAAAGGAAGATATTTTGAAAAATGTATTTTTCCATACATTGGAAGTAACTGGGGTCCTTTGCTGTTTGGAACACAGCGTTCTTCAAAATATTTTCTTTTGTGTTCTGCAGAAATGTTTTTCATTTATGGGTGAGCTTTCACTTTAAGAAAGTTAGTCTTCTACTGAATAAGTAGTGATTACAGTATAATTGAATATTCATAGGCCTACAATGAATTAACATGTTAATTCAAGGTGCCTAAAAGGGTTTGGGATGATTTATGTTATAAAAAAAAAAAAAAAAAAAAAAAAAAAAAAGATATTTAAAGTCATTTGTGGTACTTTTTAGATAGTGACATTGTTTTTCAGTATCAGTGCCATTCTAGAAGAGCAAACTTTGTTTGTCAGTGTAAATGTATAGACAGTGTGTGCATGAGAGAGAGTGGTGTTTATGGTGCGTGTGCCTCCTGTGCTCTGTGTTGGCGCTGTTGTTCAGGGTGTCAGACTCTGGCAGAACACAAACCAATTTATCTGTGTTGACTAAAGCAAAAGCTGTTTGTTTGCTAGTTATGTAAATGTAGCCTGTAAGGGTGTTCCTAAGTTCCCAGTCCCAAGACACAACGAGGATTTCCAGAGCTATTCTGATGCATCACACTCTCTTTCTCTGCTTGTGTATGTATATTTGAAGTAATTATATATACACATTATACCCTTATACACATTATATATATACACATTAGGGGTGTAACGGTACACGTATTTGTACCGAACCGTTTTGGTACAGGTCTTTTGGTTTGGTACGCATGTGTACCGAACGAATACAGTATTTTATTTTATTTTTTCAGGAAAACATGCTGGTATAAACCCAACACAAGCATTGACTAGAGCGACTGCGATCAGCTCCGCTTCCCGTGTCTGAGTCGTGATGCAGTGTAAATGGCAGAGCAGAGCGCGAGTGAACGCGATCATTCCTTCCTCTGTACTACTAGTTTTAACGTGAATAAACATGACTGAACATCTCATGCCTCATGTAATTGCTCAATCAGTGTTTCAACAAGGATATCAACAAAACAGCGTGGAAATAAAATGTCACGTAGCATTTCATTTACCTCAGCAAGTCATCAGTGTCCACAGCTCGTTAGTTCACTAGAGAAATGAAGTCTGCCAGTAGGAAATATCAGTATACATTTCTAAACATTCATTTTGCCATTAATTGTAATAATCCAGTGAGATTTTTGTTTGCACAAGGAGTCTGACAACAGCCAGTGCTCCACAAAGAGATCTGATCTCACCATCATCCAGTCTGTCTGGAATGACATGAAGAAACAGAACAAACTGAGACAGACTAAATCCAGAAGAACTGTTGCCATGTTTCCAAGATGCTTCAAGAGACCTACCTGCAAAGCTACCTGAAAAACTATGCGCAAGTGCACCTAGGGCAAAGCTGATTTAAACGCAAAGGTTTAATTTAGTTTTAGTTTAATTTAGTTAATAGAAGTTAATTGATAAAGAAAATCTATTTATGACATTATTTTTGACAGCATTCTCATTTTACATTTTTACACAACTTTTCACAGTACTGTAGCTTTGCAGGTAGGTCTCTTGAAGCATCTTGGAAACATTGCAACACTTCTTCTGGATTTAATCTGTCTAAGTTTGTTCTGTTTCTTCAAGTCATTCCAGACAGACTGGATGATGATCAGATCAGATCTCTGTGTGGAGCACTGGCTGTTGTCAGACTCCTTGTGCAAACAAAAATCTCACTGGATTATTACAATTAATGGCAAAATGAATGTTTGGAAATGTATACTGATATTTCCTACTGACACACTACAGCAAAAGTTAGAAATAACTGACTTAAAACCATTTTTTAGCTGGTGAAAATACTAGTAGCCTAAAACTTTTGCATAGTACTGTGTGTATATATATATATATATATATATATATATATATATATATATATGTGTGTGTGTGTGTGTGTGTGTGTGTGAGTGTGTGAATGTATGTGTATACACACACACACATATATAACAAAATGACAGTTTTTATTTTTATTTTTTTTTATTTTTTATTAATCTCTTATCTCAAAAGAACAAGGAATTTTTTTTTTTTTATTGTATGACCCGTTTCACTAATTTGAGTTTCCTGTTGGAGGCTCAGCTAAGAGGCTTTCATGGTGTTTGAGTTCTTATTAAAGTCACTGGCGCAGAGAGGAGGCCTGAGTAACCGTAGATGAAAATACGCCATCATGAGTGTCACGGGTTTGACTGACCGTCGACGGGCATCTACAAAGAACAGTCGCTGCTTCAGCACATTTTCATGTGAAATCTAACCGTCCGCTCCTCCATCTGCCTCGGCTGCAGGCGTGTTTGCATGCGAGGCGTCTCATGTCGCAGCTCTCGTGAGACGGCGGTCTGTTCACCTGTCACACAGAGAATTCACAGCGTGTTTTACAGCACTGCCAACGCTGCGGGAGCAACAGCAGCCTGTTTGCTTAAGTCGAGTCATTTATAGACACCGCCAAAAGAAATATGAATGTGACTGATATTTATAGAAGCAAATGTTAACTAACGACAACTAAACGAGGGAACGATCATTTCTCTTTCATTTCTTGTGAGCCTCTTGGGTTTCTCATGATGAGAGTAAGATATAGATGACTGGAACAGGAAAATTTGTCTAGACAGACTTTCAATGTTGACATGACAAAACCTTGCCTAAAAGTTTCCAAAAACAATTTTTTTCAAAGTAGATTATTTTATTTAATTCAAAAGTTTGAATGTGATTGGTAATGGTATCTATTGGTAACTGGTTGCCAATAGATAAAACAAATAAATTAAAACAAAGACATAAGTTACATTAAAATAAATAAAGACATAAAAGCTATATTAAAATAAACAAGTAAATGAGTAAATAAATAAAGAGTATTATAATGAGTATAAAGCATAATAATGTAACATAATACAAACTAAAATGTTTTCCAAACATTTTAGGCATATTTAAAATCAGTGTTATTTTAATTTCACTTATTACACTTTTTATTAATATTTTTGAATTAGCTTTTATTTTTGTTTTATTTCAATTTGTATTTTACTTTTTGAATGTTCATTAACTTATTTTTTTTAATTATTATATTTTTTAACATTACTATTTACTAGTGCAGTTTTAGTTTATTTCCAGTTAGTAACTGCTTTGACATAAATGCATTTCAGTTAGTTGCCAAGGCAATATTTCTAATGTTCCTTTAGATTTAGTTTGTCTAATATTTAAATTGCATTTTATTTCAGTGTTATTTCAGTTAGCAAAAATATTTTAATATTTTTGGTAACAATATTAATGTTCTAGGTGACTGCTAGAGCACAGAAAGTTAGTTAACTGACCATGCTAATTGTTTAAGTTGTGTAACTTAGGTTAACTTTAAAAATTATAACTGTTCTGCTTACTTGTGGAAGCAGATGCTATTTTTAAATGGCTGAGAGTTAATGATATTGTATATGTACGTTTTATAGCGAAATCTCTCATCATAAGACAAAGAACAAAACAACACCGGCTAATTAAATCAGAATCTGCCTCAAAGCCACATATGCTGGAAAAGTCACATGACTGCAGGTGGTTCCTCGCTAATTGCTATAATTCGTATCAGACTCCTTTTATATGAGAAAACGTGAGTCATAATCATTTTTCATTTGTTCCACAGATGTCTTTATTTATAACCGCACTTTCATCGAGCAAGTCTCTGTCTCGTATAATTAGTTCCTTCCTGTACGTGGCTGTAAAAGTCTCATTAAAGAAGAGGCAGAAGTGGCCTGATAACACTCTCCCTCCGTGTAATTAATGGTGCTCCCCAGCAGACAATGAACCGCCCGCTTCTGAGTGAATATCCGCTCGCCGGCCATCTGCTTTAACACAGCGCTGTGGATCATCAGAGTTTATGTGGAAAAACATCTACTAATACATTTAAGCCCATATTCATTATATAACTCTAACTTGAATATGTTGTGGTCAACAGCTAATATAACAAAAATTGTGCCTGTGTCCAAATAAATATGGACCTAACTGTACACACACACACACGCAATATGTATACGCAAACAAATATTGAATACACACACACAAACACACACCCTAATGTTGTAGATGTTGTATCACTTTTAAAATATGCTGATTTAAATTAAAATCTTTGCAATAGAGTAATGTGACTTGCTTCTTACAACAATGGGTAATGAGCATTCATTTCTTTTCTTTTTTTGCATCAGAGGAAATGATCATGTGTGTTTCATAAATAGCACAATTTAAAAAAATTCGGTAACACTTTACAATAAGGTGTCATTTATTATCATTAGTTAATGTATTAACTGACATGAACAAACAATGAACAATGCATTTATTACACTATTTATAAATCTTTGTTAATGTTAGTTAATGAAAATACATTGTTAGTTCATGTTAGTTGACGGTGCATTAACTAATGTTAACAAACACAACTTGTGATTTTAATAATGCATTAGTAAATGCTGAAATTAACATTAAGATGTTCATTCTTACTAATGTTGTTAACTAATGTTAACTAATGAACCTTATTGTAAAGTGTTAGCAAAAATTCTAAAAGCCTATTAAAAGGGTAACCGTCCAAAACACTAGCAAGCATCCATAAAAACCCTAGCAACACTGCAGCAACCTTGACAGAGGCAAACTCATATTTTCATCATAAGTGTTAAAGAAGTTAAGGAAAAAATACCATTATAAAAAAAAAAATATTATATGCATTTGCATTTTACATGAAATGCTCAAGTAAATCTCTAAAGGGAGAATTTGAACATTAATTTTTCTGCTTTTGAAACCATTTTTAATGAGCCCTGAGAGGTTGATTATGATTAAAAGATCACAGAAAACGCCTACATTAGCAGGTCAAAAGCATTTTTTGAGTCTATTATTTATTGACAAAATCAGCTGAATAAATTTTGCATGAATGATAAACTGATGTTGATGGAAATCAGTCCAAGGTCAAAGTCTGATTTCCTAGAACAACCTGAAAAAAACCTCAATTAGACACAAGCGGAAAAGAAATCACAGGGTGTCATCAGGCCAGCTTTGACAAAATTAGCACTCGCCAAGTGCCAAATGTGAGTGAAAAAAAATCACTTATAAATATGTATAAAATTCACACCATTAGAATGTGTTAAAAAGTTAATTTTAGACTTTGTCTTCAACTAACCTGTGCAAATGTCAGAACAGGAAAGGATTTTATGGCAACTTCTAATGTCTCCAGTCTATTTTTTTTGATCTGATTCCTTTACATCACTGTTATTTAAGTACTTGACTATTATAGTTTTTATTAATATTTTGAATTTGTATAAATTTTTATATTTTCTGTTGTCATTGAAGTTAAAGTTTTATTTTTTTAAATGTCTATATCTTTTATTCATTATTTAATTTTTAATTTTTAGTTTATTTTCTATATATATATATATATATATATATATATGTATGAAGGCAAGATTTATATAAATATGTATTCAATGATTATTACGTATGTATATATAAATATACACATTAAATATATATTCTAAAATAAATATTATTTATAAATAATTTATTTCAAGCAAGTTTTTTTTATTAATTTAATTTAGTTTCAGCTTTTTATAACCCTGGTACACACAAACAGATGTTCTGTTTCTCCCATCTGTATGACAACATGGTTCATATCTCATCCTCTCCTACAGCACAAAATTCAATCTAATCCAGAGATAAACAGATGTTTTCGATTGATTATGTTTCTGCAATGATTCAAAAATGGTCGGTATGATTAATCTTTCCATGAGGCTTCATGTGTACCAAAACAAACAGCTACAGGAGTCACTCCAGCTCCAACTGGAAGAGACAGCCATCAAAGACGCTGAATTTCCGGAAATAAATACAGTGCTTGAGCAGCAGAGGACTGTTTTTATCATGTTTGGCCGAACCGCAGTGGCTAACTGACGCAGAGGAAACGAACGGATCAAGAGATGCCCATTAAATGCCAGCTGTGGCCTCACAAAACGCTACGGATTTTAGAGAATAAAGACACTGCTATGATGACGTTACAGTAGTCTATAGACTTTAGAAAGGTTTTTCAGAAAAGTTTTTAGGATGACAAAATGATTTAAAAGTGACATTTTAAGGCTGGTCTGCCTCAACATTCTAACAGCGCTCGTCAATGTCAAAATGATTGAGATGGTCAATCAAATCAAAGTAGGCGGGGTTTATTTTTCACAGAAGAAGAGTGTGAATTGCAGTGTGAAGTGAGATGCAAGTAGCGAAACATTTCATATTTGACAGCTGTTTTGTTACAGAAATGTTAAACGACAGACAGTAACATCCGGTAATACAAACTACTTGACTTTTTTCTAAAATATGGCCATTCTGAATTGAAAATGTTATATTTTATAATATTAATGTAACTGCTAACAGAATGTGACGAGACAAGAAATGTTTTGCCTTCTTGACATATTAAAGTGCATGTGTTTGAAATAATATTTGCAAATAGTTCAAAATGATTACTTACCGTCAAGTATTAGACCTAGAACTTCCTTCACTATTCTATTTCTTTGTTTTATTTAAAAATAAAAATGTTCATATGGTTCCGGCCTTGGGATTTAATCAGGTTAGACGCTGTACTGAATTTAATGTTGAAACAAGGCTGTGAGGCATATACTTAATGACATGCACTGTATAACAGTCCTAGATAATCAAGTTTTTTTTTGAAAGGCGTTTCATCAGCTGAACAATTGGTATGTTGTTAAACAGCAGTACAATCCACTGAACGCACTGTACTTCAGTCTCTCGCGGCCTCGTTTTCATTCCTGTCAAAAATTACCCTGACTAAGGTCTATTGAGTGGCAAGAGACAAAGAGAGCGCCAATTAAAAATAAAAATACTGTAATTTGCGACCCGTCTTGTCGTTTTGGTGATCAACGGGGTCTGAAAATCCACTTCGTCGGAGTAGAAGTACGGCAGAGATAAAGGCACAGCGGCGGACGGCGAGTTATCAGCTCTTTAATCCCATGGTGTGTTGAGTTTTCACGGTGGGACGCTCTATCTTAGCACGGCACAATGGGCCTCGCTTTGACTGCCTATAGGAGCGCAGAGACACGCTCCATTCATTTACAGAGGAAATCAAGAGCAACTACTCGTACTTTGGTCTGGTCCTCCGGGAAACCATTCTAAGATGTTCATGAAACCAAAAGCATTACAAAACCAAATGATTAGTATTATGGAAAAAACCATGCCCCATACCATCATTATTATTGCTCAAAATTCAGGGTAAGGGATTTGGACTTGGTAAGATTTTTTAATCTTATGTCTCCTCTGATCACCCAGGCTGCATTTATTTGAGCAAAAATATACCAAAATCAGTAATGTTGTGGAATATTATTACAATTTCGAATAAGTGTTTTCTATGTGGATATATTTTAAAATGTAATTTATTCCTGTGATCAAAGCTGAATTTTCAGCATCATTACTCCAGTCTTCAGTGTCACGTGATCCTTCAGAAATCATTCTAATATGCTGTTTTGCTGCTTAAGAAACATTTCTGATTATTATCAGTGACAAAAACAGTTGTGCTGCATATTTTTGTGGAAACTGTGATACAGTTTTTAGGATTCTTTGAGGAACAGATTATTTTTATAAATATTTTTTTAAACATTATTAACAGCATTACTGTTATTTTAATACATTTAATGTGTCCTTGCTGAATAAAATTTAATTCTTTAAAAATAAAATATTTCTTTAATAAAAAAATTAAAAATAGAATAAATGAAAATAAAAAAATATGTATTTATTTTTCAAATAATTAAAGTATAAAAGAATAAATGAAAATAAAATAAAACAAAATAAAACCTTTGAATGGCTGTGTAATTAATTGTAATCGTAAACGACTGTAAACTACTAAAAAAATTTTTTTTTTTTTTTTTTTTTTTTGAACTTTAAACTTTTTCTTCTTTGCATTATTAACATGCACTGCTGAATCATTCACATTAAGACCAGAAATGTGTATAAATAAAGTAAATGGAGTTTTTAATTTCATGCCGACTTTATAGCATATACTTGGTGATCCATGTTGATGATGTTTTTAGCTGAATAGCGATAATCAAAACAATATTTCCTTTTTGGTTAATGATTGCATAACGTACCCATTATATCAGAGCACATTCAAGTTCAGATTTAGTGCTTTAATTGGAGCAGTTGTGCATTTGGCTTTAGCGAGCGTCACGCAGCATTGTGAGAGTGCCAAAGTCATGACTGCATGACACCGAGAAAATAAACTCCCTAGAGCCGCTGCTCACCCCTCTGCCCCTTGTTTTCACTCCCGCTCCTACAGTAATTTCAGAGCTAAAGACATGGAACGACAACTCAAAGTGCGAGACTGTGGCTTTACGACTGTAGTCCATCATCAAAGAGCAATTAAACAGTAAGTGTTGCTGACTGGGCTGGAACGGGGCATGCCGTCAGAATAATCAGCGTCCTCTCGCTGCCGTCGGAGGGCTGGACTCGAGGGGTGTGGTATTTCAAGACTGTGAAAGGTTAGGAGACGCCTGGCGAGAGCACGCCGTCGGCCACCGCGATTAGCACCAGGATTCAGTGCACAAATATGACATTTGATGAGCCGGTGTGAACATGTGGTGCAGATACACAAGCTGTGTTTGTGTATAATGCCGTCAAAATGAGAATTCCTTCGCCCACTAAATACAGCTGTCTCAACACAAGCAGTCTGCCATGGAGCTCAAATTCATGCATATTTCAGAAAAAATGCAATGATCTTGTACCTGTACTCGCTAAAATGCTTTAAAAATGCATGCAACGTTTATTGTAAATACAACGGAGATGCTCAGCAGTGGCCGGAAACTTGATGCCAGACTCTTTTTTTGTAGCATTAGAAAATCCCTCCTAATTTCCTAAAAATGTCCTAATCCTAATTATTAACAAAAATAACAACGAAATGCTTAAAATATTATCTAAAACATATGATTTTTAATGCACAAAGATGATTAATTTCATACTGCCTTTAAAATAGTACATGCAATGCCAAGATAATATCCAGAGCACACAGTTTATGCTTCAGACATTATGGACGCAACAATCTTGATATCAGGTTCATAACTGTGCTATTGTATTTGTATTCGGTAAAATGCTCTAAGAATAAAGTATGCATGCAACATTTATCGTACATAAAATGGAGATGCTTGATAACTTAATGTACGACTGGCATTAAAAAAATATCGCGTTCATTATCGCAGATGAATCGCCTTCGATAATGAACGCGAGATTGCGTAGCTTCTCAGTGAACTACGGCTCCGTGTATTAAATGCCGCTCCATTTGAAAACAGGTGATGGGGATTTACCGCTAATCAAGGAGCCGGTTTTACTGACGAGATGCGCATGCATATTGCATGAGATAAATCGCCCAGCCCTAGCTTATACTTGCATTCATTTTAGACATTATGGATGCATAACCTTGATATCAGGTTCAATACATGCCATATTTATTATAAATATAATAATGATGTTCAACGGTGACCAATAACTTTATTCGCATCTGTTTTTTGGTGGCATTGAAACAAATAATTAAATAAATAAATCTTATTGAGACAAACTTGCATCTAACCCCAATCATAAACAACAGCAATCACTAAATGCTTAGATTATTACCCAAGTAATCAGACGGCAAAAAGTGTCTCTTATTTTCTTTGGATTAACATGCATGAATGAATCATGGAATGTGCGTCAGTGATGTAAATAAAGTCGCTTTTACTTTCATGCTGCCTTTGAAATAATACATAGAGGTATATGCTTTAGACATTAAAGATGCAACAACCTTGATATCAGGTTCAATACTGTGCTAAACTCTCTAAAGACTCTAAGAATGAAGTTTATATTTGAATGGTAGTGTATCTATCAGTAATTATAAACAATAATAATCGTTAATTGCTTTAATACTTATGACCTGATTGAATGGTAAAAAAAATTTCTTTTCCCTTTGGACTGATGTGCACTGATAAATCATTTACATGAAGGCCAGGAATGTGCATCAAGGCAGTAAATAGAAAAAGTAAATAAAGCATATCCTTGCATATGTTTTAGACATTATGGATGAAACAACCTTGATATCAGGTTCAATATTGTGCTAATTGTGCTCAAAAAAATTGTGCATAAAAAAATGCTCTAGCAATTCAGTACACACGCATTATTCACTGTAAATAAAATGTAGACGCTCAACAGTAGCTGGTAACGTCATGCATACATTTCGTTTTTAGGTTAAATCTTACTGACTGCAAACTTCTGAACTTTAGTGCAACAAATACAGTAATCAGTAATTGCTTAGATTATTACCCAATTAACACCTATGACTTTTGGCTTGACTGGATGGTAAAAACAGTCTTTTTTTATTTTGGATTGATGTGCACTGATGAATCACTCACAATAAGGCCAGGAATATGCATTAAGAAAGTTAATGGAGTTAATTTTAATTTCCTTCTGATTTTAGAGAATATACTTGCATACATTTTAGACATTATGGATGAAACAACCTTGATATCAGGTTCAATACTGTAGTAATGTACGTGTTATAATGCTCTAAGATTGAAGAATACATGCAATATTCATTGTAAATGAAATGGAGACACTCAACAGTGGTTGGTAACTATGCAAATATTTCTTTCATGGCATTAAAAATGATTTAATAACACCCAAATAAATGCTTGCATAAAGTTACCAGTCACTGCTGAGCATCATTATTTTTTTACTCACTAAACTTGCACTAACTAAAAAAAAAATAAAATAATCACACTATTAGAGCAATTAGAGAGGTGTGTATATACTCAATTCCAAAACCTACTGAGCTGCATCCACAGGGAGCGTTTTAAAACACACTCCAAAACATAATCTGCAGCAATCTGATGACTTCTAAGATGCCCGTTCAGCCAAAATCGAACAAAAACATCACAAATATCCTACGGGGAGAATGCAATCCCAGAATGCACTGCAACAAGCTTTATCTGTATTCTAGGTGTTGTTTGTCTATTATTTACATTTGGCTTCTTTTAGGCTCATTAGTCATCAAATCCTCTGGAAACTCCACAGATGTTAGGAAGGCTTTAAATCTCACCGAGCAACAGAAACTCACAGATCAGAGTTTCAAATCATCTCAAGTTTATTTGAGCTCTAACGTGACCAGGCAGCTGTCTATGTAGACAGTTTACAGCAAGGCAACTCACTGAGTTTCCAAACAGAGCCATAAAAAATAAGAGCGAATCGATGACAAACAGCAAGAGCACCTTGTTACTGCTCCCGATCGGCCCGACGGCAGCCTCGAGACGCGGACTGACTGAAGACATCATGTGATCGCAGTACATGTCATGCTTATGAGCGTGAAACTGCAGGCAAGATGGATGGTGGGCTATAAATTAGGAGTCAGCGGGGTACAGTGGGCGGTCGCTCTTTCTCACAAGCCCACTAACAAACCTCCACGCTCCTGTCAATCAGACCGAGTCTCAGCGGACCGTTCATGAGTCTCATTCATACTGCACACAATAATGGTTGAGCTCAGACAAATGACCGGTTCCAATCTGATTATCTGCACTTCCAGAGTTCACAGGCTTTTTTTTGTAGAAAACCATCATGATATTGATGACATCAACTTGTTTGCATGATTTTGCCTTTTCACAAAAAGCTGTTGAATCCAATATACTGGATATTTTTTCAACAGAATGCAATATTAAAAAATTCAATAATAATATTAATAAAAAAAAACCTTAAAAAAATGCAATATATTGAAAAGGCTGACATTTAAAATGATGCAATATATAGGCTATATATATATATATATATATATATATAATAAAATATTTTTTCATGTCAGTCATACAGCCTCAGCATTTGAGGGCATATATATATATATATATATATAAAGTTTGACTAATGGAACAGTTTTTTTTTCATCAGAATAAGCTACACTGTGAAGCTCAGCTTTATGCTGATAGTCAAAAGTCTGGCTTCACAAGACCAGAATAAAGAGCCGACGAGACTAGAATGAGCCGACAGAAGCAGTGAGATGGAAACTGGATGTTAGTGCCAGAAGAACGAATACAAATTGATTCTTCATGTCATAAGAGTGATTCTGCATGAAGAAATGAGTATATTTCAGTATTCCCAACTAAAAAACGGTTTTCAAATGCCAATATAGTTTGTGTTTACATCATCATCCCTTGTTGTTTTGACATTCCGTTCCTTTTAAAGCGACTGACTGTGTCACGACCTCAGTGTAACGGTCGATTATAGCTCCAGTCCACGGCAGCGGCGAAACCCGATCCAATCTCTTCCATGCATCTGTGCCACAGTCACCTGCCAGCAAAATACTCCCTCCATACTTCAGCACAGATCCAATTATCAGATTGGCTTCCAGCACAGAAAGAGCTGACCACACGCTTATCTGAAACGCCTAATGGCTTCCAATCAAATGTTTAATTCAAACAGCAGCTTTATTGCATGGTACCTTTCCACATTATCCAGGTTCCCGGCCACTCCGAGTCCTCCGATGGTGTAAAGCTTGCCGTCGTACACCACGCTGTTGTGCCGGCACCGCGGGACTGTCATCCGAGACACCAGATTCCAATTATCCAGCAGGGACATGTAGCACCACACGTCTGCCAGCGTGACTCCAGACTCAATGCCTCCTAAAGAGGGTACAAGCCCAAACAAATGAGTGCTGAAGTCTCCATTTACACCCTCCAACATCACACCTCTGTTAATACACAGCTCATGAAAAGACAGAAACACAAAAAACAGCACAAACATATCTCTCTCAAGGATTCAGCTTTAGCTGCTTCCAGAAACGTTTATCGGTGTCCATTTTAGATTATTTTAGAGAGACAGAGAAACTATTTTTTAAAAATAAAATCTAATTATACAATAAATCTCTATGAATTTAATATTTTTTATATAAATATTTATATAAACAAATCAATGCAACTTTATATTTTTATTTTATATTGATATATATATATATATATATATATATATATAAAAAAAATCACACAAAAGGTATATATATATATATATATATATATATATATATTATATTTATTATTTTTTTCAATCATTATATAAAAAGTGTATGTATATAAATATATTTTTTTAAATTTCTTTAACATTCATTTTTTGTAAAAAAAAAAAATTATATATATATATATATATATATATATATATATATATATATATATATATATATATATATAATAATATATTTTTTGTAATAAAAATATCTATATTTTATAAAAATATACACAATTTTTAAAATTTATTTTACATTTAAAACAAATGTATTACAAGTAAACCAATACATCTTCAATACAACACTTTATATATTTTTCAATGCACTAATTATGTTTTTTTTTTTTTTTTTTAAATTCGGTTCACATTTTCTGTGGTGTGACATGCTAAAAACTTAATGTAAAAAAAAGTTTAACAGTATTTTGCTATTTCTTTTAAAGTTATGCATGTGGATTTTGTGAGAAAGACTGCATGGAATATTTGTCGCATGCCAGGATCATTTCAAATAAATTACATTAGGAAAATGCGATTTAAAAATACATACCATACAGCAACTAAGACATACACTTTCCTTTTTACCATTATAAATCCTGATGTCCGTGGATGTGTTATGCACTACTCATATACAGTTTTCACTAACAAATTGCTGCTGCAGCTTTAGAAGCATCGTCTTTCCTTCTCGATCGATTTTATCCTACTTGATTTGTGGGATATTTAACATCATAATTTGACACACAGCCAGTCGTAAAGACAGAGATGAGGAACAGCCATCTGCCTTCCCATCATCCCTCAGAGCATGAGCTGCTAAATATAAAAGCAGACACCTGCGGGCGGCCACCAAACTGCAAGTGACACACTGTCGGCTTGATTACCTGACAGGTAGATATTATCCCCCGCCGATATGACGGAGAAGAACTCGCGGTTGTAGAAAGGCAGGCTGGCCAGGGGGTACCACTTGTTGTTCTGAGGGTTGAAGCAAGTGACGGCTGTCAGCGAGCGCTGGTTCATGCCGATGACCTGGCGCCCACCCACCAGCACGATCACCTCAGCGACACCTGCGGAGACGCACGCAGAAACACACCTTGACATTCACAGAAATAACCGGCTCAAAGCAACTCGTCGGACCAGATTACACTGCGAGATGGACTGGGCCGCTCTGTTACTGATGCAAGCTGGGTTTTTGTGATGGTTATAATGAGTGACTGCTATTTACACTAGCAGTCAAAAGTTTGGATAATAATTAAGATTTTTTTATATTTTTGAAAGAAGTCATAAAAATAGGATCAGTAAGGCTGCATTTTATTTAATCAAAAATACAGTAAAAACAGTAAAATTATGAAATATTATTACAATTTAAAATATATGTGCTCTATCTGAATATATTTTAAAATGTAATTTATTTCTGTGATCAAAGCTGAATTTTCAGCATCATTCCTCCAGTCTTCAGTGTCACATGATCCTTCAGAAATCATTCTATGCTGATTTTCTGCTCAAGAAACATTTCTGATTATAATCAATGTTGAAAACATTTGTGATGCTTCATATTTTTGTGGATACCAAATATATAAAGGGATTATTGAAACCTCAGTAGAAATCTTTTGTAACATTATAAATGTAATTACTGTCACTTTTGATCAATTGAATGTGTCCTTGCTGAATTAAAGTAATCATTTCCTTCTTTCATTTATATAAATCTTACGTACTCCAAACTTATCATAGTTTCCACAAAAATATGAAGCAGGGCAACTGTTTTCAACATTAATAATAATTCTTGAACAGCGAAACAGCATATTAGAATGATTTCTGAAGGATCGTGTGACACTTAGGACTGGTGTAATGATGCTGAAAATTCAGCTGTGCATCACAGAAATAAATTACATTTTAAAATATATTCAGATAGAACACAGATATTTTAAATTGTAATCATATTTCACAAAAATCCTGATTTTACTGTATTTCTGATATAAAAAAAATGCAGCTTTTCTGAGCAGAAGAGACTCATTTGAAAAACATTAAACTTCCACTTTTGACCGGTACTGTATGTACAAGGGTTTCTAAGTCCATGTGATGAATAACTGGAGCTTAATGCAGTAAATATGAAGCAGACAGAAGTCAACTGTGTACTTTTTGACATGCAAGTTCAACAACCAAACAATACATTTAAAAGAGCAGTTTTTGTTCAGAGCAAAATTATCTACAAAACAGAAGCTGTTTTCTGATCAATTATGAATGTGCTTTCCTCTCTACAGCGTATGAAGTCTCTACGCAACATCACGGGCCTTTCATTCTGTAATTCATTTTATTCTGACACAGAAACACAAAAAAGACAAAAGAAAATGGAAAAAAGGAATATCACAAAGAAGTAGCGAGAAAACATTTCATAAGAAAAAGGGATATAACAAGGAAAAAATAATAGCCTCCGAGTCAAAAACATGACAATTTTGGGGAGATAAGAAATGTTCCCTGCTAAAAATGAGGCATAACTCAACACAGACTGGCAGAAAAGATCCAGAGCGCTATCAGCAAAGCTTGCCCTGACAAAAATATACAAGTATATTTCTATTTAAAGAAAAGTACAGACTCGCTGGCATGAAAAAGGCTTCAGGCTCCGTTATTCTGTACTAGCTGAAAGTACCCAACACGATCTTATCATCCGAATTAAAATTCATGACATACATCGTCTTGAAAAATGAATAAATAAAAAGAAATGGTGGATCGGTGCAGAAAGGGTCAGGCCTCTGTAATGGCAGAAAATTAAATGTCATTGTTCACATCTTAAAAAAGGTTTAAAAAAAAAAAAAAAAGAGAAATACTCTTGCCTTTGATTTCAAAAGATCCTGAAATACAAAAATGAATGATCTCTGGGGACTTTTATTGTCTCTGTGTAATTCTTTTCAATACAGTGATTCAATAAAATGAACAAAGACTCATAGCACACACTGTATAAATCTCTCTGGGGAGATACAGCACAATGAATTGCAGCTGCAGATAATGTCGTTTATTTCAATGTGTCTGTCTGTTTTAGTACCAGATTCCCTAAAGGAATTATGTAAGGACGCAAACAAAAAACTATACTGAATGCAATTTGAATGCATGCACTTAATGCATAACTGATATATTATAAAGTGCATAAAATTTGTGTGTGTGTGTGTGTGTGTGTGTGTGTGTATATATACATACACACACGCACACATATTCATTAAATAAAAATATTTTATATAGTTGTTACGACCCTGTCTTTTGGTAAATATTTTTTGTATTGTATTGCTCTGTTTCTTTTTTCTTTTCCCTCTCACTCTCTCAGCTCTCTCATAGGTTACATGATGCTGTGGTGTCGGTGCATAATTGGTCGGTCTATTAAGGCGGAGTCTTTTAAGAACGCCGCTTGCCAGCGGTCGGGGAGCTCATTGTTGGTGCGAACGCAAATGGGTTCGGAGCTCCTGGATTCCTCCTCCAGCCGGCGACCAAACTAGTCTTTAACACCTGTTATTGTGATGAAAACTTCTTATCTTGTGAAACAGAGCGTAGGGGTGTCCTGCCCGTTTTCTTTTGTGAATTTGTTTGGGCTTTGTTTTTGGTTAGGTAGTTAGGTAAGCTGGCTGTATTTTTGTTTTATAAATTGACTAGGTTATTTAATTTCTTTCTTTTGTTCTAGACTTTTTTGTTTGTTGTGTTGGCCTGTGGCCACCCCGAAGAGATGCTCTTCATGTTTCACTTATAGTTTCAATAAACCTAACAGTTTGTTGCTTACGTGAATGGTGTGCTTGTTTGGTCCCCGACCGGAGTGATTTCTTCTTTAGTTTGTTTGGGAATCCATTACCAACCTTATCTTCATTATGCCCCATTTGTTCCCTAGACTCGGGGCGTAATAATAGTATAGTCATACACTTACTGCATATAAATGAGATAATAGAGATATATAATATAGATATATAATACAGATATATATATATATATATATATATATAAATTCTACACACACAGACACACACATTTTTTGAAATATTTTTTGTTATATATTTTATACAAATATATCTTTTTAATTTAAGAGACAATAGTTTACTTTTCAGTTTAACTGCTAAAAAAGGATACTTTCATGTATTTTATTAAGCAAATACATGAAAATACATGAATCTTTTTAATAAATTAGCTTTCTGCAGGCTGTAAAAGCAAGCAATGACTGTTGTGAATACAGTGGAATCTATAACAAGTCTCATTTGCATAGAAAGGAGACACATTTATGCTAAAAATAATGACAATAATTTAAATACTCATGATGCAGCTCTATTCCGGTGCTGCAGTGGATAGCGAATAAGATGCATGTGCGCTGAAACACGCACGCTAATGTGACGCAACCAGCAGCGTGATATTCCTGCTCAAGTTCGGGTTCACAGGCGTTTCCAGAGAAGAAAAAAGCATTTGATTGGCACGAACATCTGCTCGTGTGGCAGCTCTTTCAGCCGCACGACTGCGGGTTGTGTTCCCACTTCACACCAGTACAGCTTCCTGTTATGAGAGCCCCTGTTTTTCCCCACAAACAAAACCCCCTTCCCACAAACCCTCACTACATTACAGCAGCAGCATCAATCAAACGCCACACGACAGCCCTGCTCATGTTCCGCCATCAACCGCATCACAGCGTCCTCCAGCAGGTACCTGACTGTCTGCAGCAACACTTCTGCTTATACGCGAGTGTAACAAAGTCCTGATGGTTAGTGTTACCCTTTCTTATTTTAATTATCAATAAAGAAGTATTTGATTATCGTGATTTGAAAAACTCGGGGTAATTATTCAGCAAAGTTAGTAACAGTCTCACGCATACGCAACATGCAGGTTTCGTTTTGTGTGAAACCATGACTAAAAACAGAGTGCTGAGAGAGAAATTACATGAAAGAATGTGTGAATGAATGAAGTCTATGAATGCTTAAGGGGGAACCGACTGACTTCAGAAAAGTTTTAATGGCATTTCCATATCATCTTTCCTCTGTGTAATGCCTAATAAATTAGTGTTTATTACTGTGGAAACAGCTTTATTTCTGCTGTTCCATAGGCGCCACCTGCTGTCAGACAGTGGATTTACATTTTATTCAGTCTGTCAGCTGTTTGTTCAGACTAATGCAAAAAATTTTCAAAATCAAATTTTTGTTGTAAATCTGTAAAACAAGCTAATGTGCAATTGACCCTTTGCAAAAACCCGCCCTCCTTAGTTACTCTTGCTATGTTCACACGCAGTAAAAAATAATTAATCATTTCGATCACTATAATCATTGTATGAAATTTTGGTAACACTTTAGATTAGGGAACACTATTTACTAGTTGCTTGTTGGCATGCATGTTACTAGCCTATTGGCTGTTTATTAGTATTTATAAAGCGTATATTAATGCATGACCATATTCTAGATCTCTTCATACTATCCCACTCTTAAACATAACTTACTTACTATAAAAAAACAGCAAACGAGGATTAGTTTATTGAGGGAAAACTCAATGTGTTTCAAACTCAAGAGCGCCTCTCTCATCTCGTGTTAATGCAGCGTGGCTGGGATCAGGGCCCGGGGTCCGTGCCCTTCTGCCAGCCTCATGATCTCCCGTGGAGTGCGGGACCCCGCAGCGCTCGGCTCCTTCCTGCTGACTGTGGCATTAGAGACTCAAGCAGCAGGCGGTCCGCCGCTGATCGCCCCACCTCTGCCCCGCTCCAAATCACAGCAACGGATTATGACATGAAAAGAATTCAAGGAGCTTTCTGGATTTAGATTTTCCCCAAGACCCTCTAGCAACAGGTTTGGGAGCATAAAACAATAGAGAAGGAGAGAAAACGCACCTTCAAACATATTTAGAAAAGAAGCTTTGTAGCATGTAGCATTGTCAGCATGAAATGTGTACTGAGTCTATTTAATTTCTTAACACATGATTTCTGATTTGAGAAAAATAAAATACAACCTTTCTTCAAAATGCAATTTCTCACCTGTAAAATGACTTTTCTTTTCATATGACATCAAAAATCTTTGAATTTTCATGATCAAATAAATTCCAAAAGGATAAAATCAAGCCCCATTCTACATTTTTTTTTTTTGTTGTTGTTAAACTTTTTTTTTTTTTTAATCAAAAACACACTACTGATCAAATTAAGTTTGGGTTTTAAAAGAAGTCTTTTCTGCTCACCAAGGCTGCATCTATGTGATCAAAACTACAGTAAAAATAGTAATATTGTGAAATATTATTACAATTTAAAATAGCATTTTTCTATGTGAATAATTGTAATATGCAATTTATTCCTGTGATGCAAAGCAGAATTTTCAGTCTTCGGTGTACATAATTGCAGCTTCCAAACTCTTGAGAAATGTATTTTGTATTATGTGAGAAAAATGGGCCGTGAATGTTTTCAAATTTACTTCACAGGAAAGTTTAGTACGCTAATTACCACAGAAAATAATACAGCTGACAAAAGACTTGTGTTCACAGTAAATGCACTAATAATGGAAAGTGTCAGCGCTGGAAATAAACATTTAAAATATGCAACGATCGCACTGTTTCACAATTATAATTGCAGCATTTACAAACTACATGTTAAAGCATGACAATAACCAGTCTTTTGTGCCATGTCATGACCAAACAACAAAATAAACCTGGTTCTTTCCAATTGGATGGGTGCTGCTGACATAAAACTTCATCCACCTAGAAAAGCAAGCTCTCTAAAGGTGAAGTGTTTTATTTTGTCCATGTTAAAAAACTGCAAAAAACTCACTGCACGTTAAAACAGCCTCGCTGCATAGGCTACAGTAATTCAAAACAGCAAAAAGTCATGCTGTTTGAAACACTTCAATTTTTTGTCATTTTTCAGTAAAGCTGTGGCTTTAGCTCACATTTGGTGTTTTACTTTCTTGTATCCCAACCTACATAAGTAAGGCATTCAACACATTTTTGGACTCCATTGAAGGTGTAAACACTGTGGCGCTTTCAAAAAGAACAGTGCAATTCAAAAGCAACAACAAAAGATGAATCAAAACAGATTTCCGTTTCTGACTCTTTATATAATAACTCTTTATATAATAATGAATGTAGAAAATGTTAAAGCCCCGCGGTCGGCGGTGAACTGGGTCGTTGGGTGTGATAATTTCAGCGCAGCTTGTCTTAAGTACACACAGGTGAAATTTACCCACTGGCTAAAGCTCAGTAATAAGAGGCGCAGGTGCGCTGACGGCCGCGGCTGACGCTCGCTTTGGCAGCTCTCTGACAGCACCGTGGCTCTATTCCAGACACTCCGCTCAACAGCGCTCTGTCACACCGCATCACGACGGATTTCTATCCAGCACACTGCTGCTGCTTCTATATCTGTGCACTGCATTGTTATAAAACAGTCCTGGCTGCTGATTGGTCAACACATGCTAAAATACACAGTATAACATGCAACAGGGGCTCTAGTGCACAGCATAAATAAATACCAACTACTAACCTGAGTGTACAAGTCACGACCACATCTAATAATATTTGCTGAGTTAAAGGAATAGTTCACCCATAAATGAAGATATCTTAAAGTTTACTCATCCTCAGGCCATCCAAGACGAGTATACGAGTTTGTTTCTTCATCAGATTTGGAGAAATTCAGCATTCCATCACTTGCTCACCAATGGATCCTCTGCAGTGAACGGGTGCCGTCAGAATGAGAGTCCAAACAGCTGATAAAAACATCCCAATAATCCACACCACTCCAGTCCATCAATCGATGTATTGTGAAGCCAAAAGCTGTGAGTTCATAAGAAACAAATCCATCATTAAGTCCATAGTCCATAATATTGCATCCTCCAGTGAAAAAGTCATCTCACTTGAATCAGGAGTGAAATATGAATAGATTAAGCACCATTTACAATCGAACACAGTCCAAAACTATTTTAAACAAATATATTTGTGGATTTTGATGAGAGAGACAACAGGAGATTTTACTGGAGGAGCGTTATTATGGATTATGGACTATTTTGGCCAGAAGCAACGGTTTGAAGTTAAAAACATCTTAATGATGGATTTGATTCTCACGAACACACAGCTTTTGGCTTTACAATACATTGATTGATGGACTGGAGTGGTGTGGATTATTGTAATGTTTTTATCAGCTGTCTGGACTCATTCTGACGGCACCCATTCACTGCAGAGGATCCACTGGTGAGCAAGTGATGGAATGCTGAATTTCTCCAAATCTGTTGCCATGAAGAAACAAACTCACAGAAATGCAGCGCAGAGCAGCACCAGTGTGTCTGATGTTCACCACAAGGATCATACTAATCTTGAAGAGACTATAAGCCATGCTGAACAATGTACCGGCAGACAGTCGCGGGCGAGTTCTGGGCGTCTGCATCTCTTGGCGGGCATGTGGCAGCATGTGGTAGCGCTTGGCTTCATTCACCAGGTCCCTGCAGGCCTCTGAAGATTTGATCAGCTCCTCGTTGTCCACCACGTTCAGCAGGTAGCTGGGATGGATGAACGGAAGCCGTACCACCGCCAACAGTTCAGACACATGCTGGATACAGGACAGACGGAGAGGAAACAGAGGACAGAAAGAAAGAAATGAGCAGGAAGAGAGAAATAAAGAGAACATGTGAGTTAGCTTTGCGCATTACACTCTCTTAATTGTGGTAAATTACCATTACGGATGGCCTCATGCCTTAATGCATTATTATTTTTAATAACTAAAGGAGAAAAAAAAAATCTCTGGATAATTAAGATCCAAAAATTCACAGAAAAATTTGTAATGATGCATTCGTGTTTACAAATTAGCTTCCTAGAGAAAAAAACAAACAAAAAAAACAGTCTTCCAACAGAGATCCAAGGGATGCTGTGTGAAGATGCCCATTACAAGCACAGAGGTGCCAGTAAATAATAAACAGATACTAATACACCTTAATCGGAGACAAACAACCTCTGCTAACGTCAAACAACACAAACATCAAAACAAGTCTGAATATCAGAGCTGGAAGTTAAACATGTTCTTTTTTCCATTTTCAGTTGATTTACATTCAACAAACACTGTCAGAAACTGAATAAGTTATATAAGTTTTATAAGTTTGTATAACACGTTTCATACAGAATGGTAATTCAACAGACATACAGTAGTTGTTACCTGTAGCAGAAGAATCACTTCTCAATTAGAGATCGACCGATATATCGGTTTACCGATATTTTTCCCGATATTTAAGCATTTTACCATAATCGGGTATCGGTTTTATAATATCGGATTCACCGATAAATGCCGCCATCTTGTGGGTGTTATGAGAATTGCGCGCAGGATCGCCATTGCAGCGCGTCTGAAGGGAGACGAGACAACAACAACGGCATGCACAAGTACTTGATTTGCTGTAGTTAGTAAACTTTATTTAACATAACAGCCATTAATGCACAAATTAGATGCATTACATAAATGCCTGTTATGTAGTTTATGCAGCTTGGCTCTAAGAAATAGGAGCAACTCACGGAGTCATATAAATAATCCGTCAAGTCCTGTCCCAATAAAGACGTAACTTTGCCTGAATTAAATAATACGCAGCCATGAATGAGCACATGTTGTAAATAAAAGCGCTGAATTGAATTCTCTCTCTGTTGTCTATGCTCATCGTTAGTCTCGTGAAGTCGGAGTCACGTAGGCTAAAGGCCCGGGTAAGTTTCACTTTCCGCGTTCTGTCCTGTCTCGCGCACAGCCGCGTCCGAGCAGCTTTCAAAGTATACTCGCCGCGGATGAGTGCGGACGGACGAGCTCGACACACTTAAATCCGTCAAGTCCTCTCCCAATAAGGACGTAACTTTGCATGAGTTAAACAATACAGCCATGAATGAGCGCATGTTGGAAATAAAAGCGCTGAATTAAATTCTCTCTCTGTTGTATATTTGCTCATCATTAGTCTCGTGAGCCGCTTCACATTGCTGTTCACTCAGCGGATTGATGCTCAGGAAATGCTCCAGCACGGCCTCCGCATGTAACTTTTAACAAGATTCACTTGTTTAAAACACCTTTAAATTGTAGCAGCATTTACTATATAACCATTATTTCGCTAATAAACATCTAAAAATACAACTTTATGGAAATGAATGATCTCCGCGAGCGATCGCAGTTTGAGTTCTTTGTAAATGCATAGATAAACTGCGCTGTCAGCAGGCATTTCATAATCTAGAGGGACAAAACGTTAATAATTCTGATATAACATTCCAGTTAAGAAATGCAATAAAATACTTTATATTTATTAAAAATTTATTTATTTATTATTATTTATTAAAAAAGTTAGTAAAAGTTTGTTATATTCCAATAATCCAGAGAATATTCAGTGAATTAACATTATCCAGTGAATTATTCTTGACTCCATTAAACAGCTTATAAACCTACTAAAACTGTAGTTTAAAATGAAGTTGATATGACTCCTGTCTTATTTATTTTCTCCATTTGAAAACATTAGACATTCTACATTTATTTTGCTTATTGATAATATTAGTGTTATTGCTGCTGATGCTTTTTATAAATAAAATGTATTTGTTTATTGTTGTAATAGGAAGATTAAATTTAACATGAAAGACTGCAAATTTTCGACACAAAAAAAAGATGACTGAAAAGAGGAAAAAGCAAAGTGAAGTATTTTATAACAGTAAATAAATATCGGTTCTGCATATCGGTTATCGGGCACATAAACATGCAAATAATTGGTATCGGTATCGGTTCTAAAAAATCAATATCGGTCGATCACTATTCTCAATATTATTAACTTGTCATTATATCTAGGTCGCATCCCAAAACCTTCAATTTGGCAGTTAATAAGCCTCTTATTAAGAAACCACAACTAGATCCTAGTGAACTGGTAAATTACGGACCCATGTCAAACTATCCGTTCATGTCTAAAATTTTAGAAAAAGTTGTGTCTGCTCAATTGTGCTCCTTCCTGCAAAAAAAAGATAACTATGAAGAATTTCAGTCAGGTTTCCGGCCCCCATCATAGCACAGAAACTTCACTTCACTAGTTTTACTTGATCTTAGTGCTGCATTTGAAACTATAGATCATGACATACTCAGAGATCAATTACAAAACTATATGGGTATCCAAGGGCAGACTTTAAGACGATTTAGATCCTACCTGTCCGACTGTTATGACTTTTGTTGAAACGAGGAATTATCTCAGTTAACGCCAGTAAAGTATGGAGTGCCACAAGGATTTGTCTTAGACCCGCTGTTATTTTCAATATTTCAATATACATGTTGACCCTTGGTAATATTATTAGAAAACATGGAATTAGTTTCTATTGTTATGCTGATGAAACTCAACTATATAACAGAGTGTGTTAAAAATGGAAAAGATTGGATGACCAATAATTTTCTCCTATTAAATTCGGATAAGACAGAGATATTACTTTTTGGACCAAAAAACAGTACACAGAATTTCTCAGATGCACTGTTACTTCCTCTACAGACAAAAATTTGGGAGTTAACAAAGGTTGGGTGTTAACCCCTCAGAGGACCTCAGATGATGCCAACCCTGAACCAACATACAAAACCACCAAATTTTGCTACAAGTTTGATCGCAATATGTAATCATTGCCGTTAATAGTGTTGACCATTTGTTTGAATACATAGATGGACTTCAGCAAAATCCAAAACTAACTGGATGATTTTTACTGTACAACTTGCAACTTGACAGCTTCAACTAAAGCTTCTCCTAAATATAATGTAGAAACTTAAATTTTCTGAAAAGCACCATACAAAAGCACCACACAAATAAATGTGAATTGAACACTGGCAGGCTAAAAGTCATGTTAAAATCATTTAAAAGTTCATTTAAAATGAAATGATAATTAAAGAAAGATAAGGAGAACGGTAATTAAATAATTTGTTTAATTAAATTTATATAACATTTGAATAATGTAAATTACATCAGATAATAACCTTTGAAATGTATTTTCAATGTATTTATACATTAATAATGATTATATTATTAAGATCAATAAAATTAAATATATTCATAAAATTAATAAAAATGTATTAATTAAATAAAGGAAATTAAACAAATTAATTTAAACTATGAATGAATGAATGAATGAATGAATGGAGTGAATGAACGAATGAATGAACAGAATACATAGAATAATACATGAATTAATTAATTAAAGAACAAATCAAGTAATAAATTAATTACAGAGCAAACAGACAAAGTATATGTATGTTTAATAAAAATTAAATTCATTCAAATAAATTATAAATGAATGAATAAGTTAATTTAGTCTTTCATTTGTTCTTTAATTCATTCATTAAATAAACAAATATTTTGTGTTTAAATCGAAACCAAATTATAAATATATTTCAAATATTATTATGTATTTATAATATGCTATTAATATTAATATTATTAATATAAATAAAACAAATTAATTATAAATTAAACTCATTTAAATAAATTAGTATGAATGAATAAAATGGAATGATAAATTAATGAATTAACAAACAAATAAATACATTTAAAAATGTATGAATGAATGAATTAAAGAACAAACAATTTAATTAAATTAAATAAAACAAACAAATAATAGAACAAACCAGCAAATAAATAATGTAGTGCAATGAATTCAAAGTAAAGCATAAGTAAACAGACATGTGTTCAGTTTGGACATATAGCCATATCCATGCAGCTTGGTAGATCTGTTAAACCCACATTATGCATCTGGTCAACAATCACACCACGATCCCGAGTGTTATCAGAGCTGGTCAGTTTTTATTTGTTTGATAACAGGCCGTGTGAACAGCTTGACGTTCAGGTTATCCTTTCCAAATGCTGCTTTTTTGGGCTCGATCAAGAGCGGGTTTCCATGGTGAACAATCCCAACGTTGCTCCTTGTCCACTATATCTCCAGCGGGATTGTCAACATAAAAAGACACGGACAACATCTGGTGTGGCTCACCGTCGCTTTCTCACGATGATTCATTTCAAAAGGACCATTCGTTTCGAACAAAATGCATCTGCATGCGAGAACGTGCAGTATTTCCAACCAGAAAGGAAGAAAGGTCAGAGATTTACTGGCGGCACTGGTGGCATTTTACTAAAGTCCCCAGTGAGACTGGAAAAATCTGCACTGTCACTTTCAGACAGTTTATCAATCTGGCATTTCAGGTAGGGACTCAAAACCAGTCGTGGCACGAGAACGGATCAAATAAATGAAAAATGGTATCTGAAAAAGGCGTTTCTAGCAATCTAGAGGCAGCATGGCCGCCGAAGAAATCCCTCAGGATTATAACCATTCCCTCCACTGCTCAGGCAATCAAGACTTATCGACTGAATGATCTAGGAATCCAAATGCAGCTCCGCTCACCACTTGCCTGAGCGTATCTGCAATAATGTCATGCCATGAGGGAGCCAGACTATGGCACGCTGAATACCAGATTAAGACTGCACAAACCGCAGCTTTACTGAGCCAAAAGATGAATCATCAGCCGGCTGAAAGCTGAGTAAAAACATAAATGCAAGGTCAGAAAACATGGATGCTTTCAGTGCAAACATATCTGATCTACAGTATATGATGTGCACAAGTGATTCCGGGTGGGATGAAATGTATGCATTAGCCGACAATCACGGGAAGATACAACAGAATGAAGAGGTATTAGACGTGTGCGTCACGCTTTACTTGTGATGGGAAATGTGGTTTCGTTGTGCAAAACTGTTGCATTGCTTCTAGACCAATCAAACCTCTGGAGATAGTGCGCATGCAGATGCATTTTGTTCAAAATAAAGGGTGTTTAACAGATGGATGGATTCATTCTAAAGTTTGGATGCTATTTTAGAGCTGGCAAAAAAAAAAAAAAAAAAAAAAAGAGCTGCAGTGAAACATCACACTCTGTCTGTATACATTCACATGCATCACGAGGCACCTGTCAATCTGACACAGTGTTGTGGCACTTCACTGACGCGTCCTCACAGAACAGCTACATTTGAACGCATCAGAACAGACAGCTGCGTGTTTGATACTCATCAAATTGCTATTGATCTCTGACAAGTAAAAACTCCAACATCAGTCAGCCACAGGTTTCTGATTCAATACATTTGACAGATATTCCCATTTACAGGAGGAAGCGACTTCACATCGTCTCTTTCTTTCCCTCTAGCTGATGAAAAGACAAATCACGGCAAGACATTAAAAAAATCTGTTCTCTAAAATATAAAAAATATCAGCCTGGTATGCTTGATTCTGGTTGATCAATTCGCTGCATTCTGCAGTCAAGTCTGTGAGGTTCATAGAATCAAAACTTTTCAAGTTTTAGGCACTTAGCAGCAGTTTACACTACGTTTTACAGGAAACAGCAGTGATCACAGGCAAACACTTACTTAGCTATCGTTTGCATAATTACTCAACTTTACAGCCATTCATTCTCAAGAGGAAAGCGTTAGCAGTTAAGATAAGTATAAGATCAGTGTAAGGAGTTAGATAAGCATAGCCCAATTATAAAAAAAAAAAATGAGAAAAAATACATCTTACACTACAATGCAATGAAATTAATAAAATAAAATTATTTTAATAAATATAATATATAAAATTATTATTATTATTACTGGTCTCTGTTATTTCAAATATATATTCAAGACGTACCATCTTTAAACAGCATGTAAAAGCACAACTAATTTGGGGATCAAGGTTTCTGTCTAGTCCTGTCCAGATTTTACAGTATGATGAAAGTCAAAAGTCTGTTTCCACTAGACTCCATCAGGGCACAGACAAACAGAAAAGACAGAAACAAACCAAAAACAAACCCCACCACCTCCCCCCAAAAAGACGGCCTCCTGACATGACAATAATCGCTCTAATATTTCATTTCATGGCCAGACACACTCACTGTGCTCTTCACGTTTTCCTCCAGACATATAATAAACAGCCATCCCCAAGGCAGGCCGTAACATGCTGGAATCAAATTTGCGATGTTTATTTTGCTGCTTGTAAATATAAAATTTCTCTATCAGAGCCATAAATCACGAAGCCGAGCGGCTCTCTGAGCACAGATACTAATAGAAAGTGAAAATTCAGGGAGATTTCTTGCTTGTGTTTCTGAGCTTGAGGGCACAGCAGTTTGATAAAGAAACACAGAAAGAGAAGTGAGAGAGAGCTACATACACACAAAGACAGTCATGCATTAAAAATATATTAGATAACAGGAGGGGAGACAGAGAGCAGAATCCTGCGCGGGACGGCAGACTGACGCGCAGCCACTGTGAGCGCCGTTTGATGGATGGGGAGCGTCGGCGCGCTGAAAAGAAGACAGATTAAGCATGTCCAAGAAACACTTTTCTCTCTGTGGAATATACGGAGAGATGCGTATCCCGGCGCGGCACAACAGTCAGCGGCGCTGCAGCCGGACAGCGTCATCTCTAATGATGCCTGTGTGCTGAGATAAAGCACGAGTCTGCGGCTCACGGTGAAAAATGACCTGGGAAAACAGCCTCCGTCGCAATACTCAGCAATTGCATTTCACGGTAAACCAGAGTCAGCACATAGGCCAGACCGGAGCGAGAGCTGCCGGATACACGCCACAAACCTTTAATAAAGCTGTGATCGGTCCAACTGCGCAGAACACTTCAACGCAAGAATAATAAACTGAACGATAAACTGACTGAAATTATGTTCTATAGACATAATGTTAAATAAAATAAAATAAAATAAAATAGTGCCTGGTCTTGAAGAAAAGATATTTCTGAAAGTCTGTTAAACCCTTTTCTATAGAAATGTTTATAGAAATAAAGTTATTAAATTATAAGCTTTTGTTTAAAGATTTGTTTGTAATGTATGTTTAAATATGATAATAATAATGTACAAATAAATAAAACAAGTTTAAATAAAGCTAAATAATTTTTTTTTTTAAATAAAATGAAATAAAAAAAAGAAGAAGTGCTTGAGCTCAAAGAAAAGATATATTTTTAAACAATTATAGATATAAACTGATTGAAATTATGTTAAAATAAAATAAAGCGAGCCTGATGGAAATATATTTCTAAACAACTGCTAAACTATTTTTATAGAAATGCTTAAAGAAATAAATTGATGATTTATTTAAACATATATTATATTTGAGCTTTTATAACAATTTTATGTTATGACTTTTTGTAATGCTGACCTTTGGATAAATCCTGAAGTGAATCAAGAGGCCACGATTGTGCATGTAGTCCTTTTACGGTTTTTAGGGGGTTTGTGCTCAAATGGAATAACAGCACAAGAAAATATATTTTTTAAGAATTACAGAGTTCAAAAGGTCCGTCAGTACCAGACTGACCCTATTCTCTTGGGCGATCAATCAAGATTGCACCAAGTTTATGGGTCACTACACAGCACCAAAGCAGGAACAGAGTCTTAAAGCACTTTAAAGAAGCCATTTAAAAATGGCCAAAACGGTAGAAATATTGGCAGGTTATACATATTTATACCCGTCGATCCCAAAAGGGTCAATTAAATCAAAACTTCTAACCGCTTGTCTTGACCTCCTGAGAATAGTGTCCAGTGCTGAACAATGACCCTTTCTCCAGTTCCAAGGGTCCAGAAGCTCTTTCTTTATGACTGTTTAAAAGTGCATTGAATTGGTTCTGTATTTTTGCTGTAATCCGTCCGGTGAACTTCCACAGTACAGAGAACGTTAATCCTTTAGTCCACACAAAAACACAACTCATTCTTTCTCACCAACAGCGCCGGTTTGTTTGGGTGACGAAGTTGGGATTTCTAGTAGGATGCAGGCGTTATTCTGTTAAAAAGAACTAAGAAAAGGAGAAAGAAATGTGTAATGAGGAATAAAAAAAAAAAACACCTCAGAGCTGCAAGCACAGGCTAAAATAACTCGCATTAAACTTGCATTAAATTTAATGAAGGTACTATTCAAACGGCCATGTATTATTTTAATTCAAGCATTATAATTAATCTACAAAAGCAGGCTTTGTCTTCTAGCTTTCATGACTTAATTTTCATGACATTATTACCACGTTTGGATCTTAAACTATTTCCTGCTCAATGAATGCCACAGAAACTGCCAAAAAATAAATAAAAAAATACAATAAAATAGATAGATAAATAAAAAAAACTTATTTCACTCCATAAGCAAAAAGAAAGGAATAAAGCAATTATATTTTGCAGATATATTTTTACGTTTTGACATGAAAATGCAGTACATTCACTCCTATAACCTGTTGTCAACCATGCATAAATAAATTCATGAATGCACAAAAATTCATAAATTACACAAATAAATAAGTGCATTAAAAAGCAATGCTCAAAATATGAATGTATAAATAAGTAAACATAAGTAAATGCAGAAAATAGCAATGCATAAATGCATGACTAAATACATAAAATGATAGTTTGCATATATAGTTTAATTTTGTACCTTTTTAATAAAAATGTAGCACATTGATTTCTATAATATCAGTTATTTTACGCATGCATGATAAAGAATTGTATAAAAATAAATACATAATATATGAATGCATAAATAAACGCACAACATATTAATACATGAAACCATAAATAAGTGCAAAAATAAATGCATAAGTGAATATAAATGTGAATGTAATAAAAATAATATAATGATGCAATTTTTCTCATAATGTCAATCAAAATAGCACATTATATTATGCATTGTTATTAAAATGTGCACTATGCGTTTCAAAAGCTTTTCAATTGGCTTGCATACATAGTGGACATAAGAACAGCCTTCAACACGACTGGATTCAACCCCAGTAAAGCTGACAATCAGAATCAGAGGGAAGTCAACACAGCAGCAGAGTTCAGCAGCTCTCTGTGAGATGAAACGTCCCGCTGTGAGCCAATCTACTGAGACAACACCAGAGAACACCTGAGACCTGAGAGAGACCATCATTAAAACGACTGACCCGACAGAGCTCGAGCTGACCTCACCCCAACACACAAAACCAGCCTGACATAAACAACAAAAACATCCTGACTGTGATTTTTCACCTGTTTTATGGCATGGAAGAGACACGGTTTGAGAAATCACTCATGTTAGGAGCACAAACGCTGCAGGTTAATACTACAGACTCTCAATTTATTGAAAAAGAAAAGGATTGTACAGCTTCTAGTTTGGACATTCTTTTCAGGAAAATGTAGCACAATTAACTAATAAAATATCAATTACGTCAAAAATAAGTGCATACATAAATGCATGCATCAATTGGTCAATTAATCATTCACTGAGACAACACTTTTTTTCAAAAGCACATGATTTGAGGAATAATTTTTCGTAATTCATCATGTCTGGAGCACAAACACTGCAGATGTGTCCTAAGCAATAATAAATTGAGAATCTGTAATACCCCTACATAAGTCTTTTAAGGTGGAATAATTTCTCGTAATTCATCATGTCTGGAGCACAAAGACTGCAGATATTACAGATTCTCAATTCAATGAATATTACAGATTCACTGCTTTCATCATGTGTCCGACAGCAAGTAATAAGATGCACCATTTTCACCATGAAACAGGCAAAAAACCTTTTCAGACTTCAGATTTTAACAAAACGACATGTGTAGATATTAATGTGTTTTTGTCATTTCACATGAGGAGACAACATGTATTTTTCAATAAATTGAGAATCTGTAATACCCTTACATAAAACAGCTTGTTAATGCCTAGAGTCTCTGATTTTTCACCTGTTTGATGGTAAAAATGATGCATAACTTTAGTACATGATTTGAGAAATACATCACTAACGCTGCAGGATAATATTACAGATTCACGATTTATTAAAAAAAACATGTCTTGATATTCATTAGATCAGCCCTTTTAGGCTGATTTAATTGCAGTGTGTTTCAAACCGATGCTGAATTATGTGAACCTGCTAACTGATGTTAATTATGGCATAAAAAGAACAAAGTCGCTCATAAAAGAGCAATTAGCTTTGGGAAACAGAAGCCAATATTCATGAAAAAACAATTGTTTTGATGGCGTTCAGATACGGTATCTTATCCAACACCCTGAGGCTCTTTTAAAACGATGGAGCGTTTAGAGCATAAAACATTTTCCATCCACTTACATTACAATAGTCGGACTGTATTCAGCGGCGCAACACTTCCATATTTAGAATAAGTCCCCGAAGAAAAGGCCGTAAAGTTACAGCGTGTGATTTATATACTGCTCTGTCAAACTGAGGAGAAACTGTTCGATACGCAGAATAAAAGAGCAGAAAATAAAGACAGAGACAGAGAGAGAGCGCAAAAGACTGTAAATAAAGGAGGAGTACTTTTTCCCCCAAAGTTCTGCTTCAGTGCCATGCTGGATTTGTGATTTCATAGGCTAAACCCCAGGGGAACAGCGTGAAGTAGAGGAACTCATTTCAGCCTGAATTCAGATTGATTTCCTATCCAGTTCCTTCTCAATGGAGGCAGTGCAGGGCCAAATAAACATAAGGTCACTGCATCAATCTCTGCTGCTTCCTTCTCATGCCACCTGATCTAGTTTCACAGAGACGCTTCACGCACTCCAAACATTGAGCTCGATTGGCTCGCGCACTTCGAAAAGCAAATTTATTTAATAGACGTATGCCGGAGGAGTTTAGGCGCAGTGTTTTGGGGAGTAACTTCTGTGTCTGGAGTAGCATAATATACTATTATAGAAGTGCAGCAATATATACTGGAAGCTAATAAATGAATAAAAAAAAAAAATACAATGCGTTTGTTCAAATCTATTCATAATTTTGAGAAATTTAAGCTAAATGATTACAATAACTGTCTTCCATGAATATATTTTTAATTTTTTTAAATAATTAAAAATATAGAGTACCTATACCTTTATTTAATCAAAAATACAGTAAAACAGTAATATTGTTAAATATTCCAATTTATTTTTTTTACATTTTTAAAATGTATTAATTTAATATGTTTTAATAAGTGTGTATAAATACATGCACTTATTTGAGATGTATATATATGGTATTCACAGTACATTTTGTTGTTAGTTGCTTGTTCTAAAAAAATTGCTTGAGTATCTTGACTGTAATTTAATGACTTTAAATAATGAATCTCAAGCTCGTTTCAAAATAGCTCCCTAACACTGCACATCCCACATTTCTATTCAAGTCTGACACAACAAACTGCTAAAAGCACAGCTTCATCTGCTGACATTTAAATAATGCAACCAATGCTAATCTTAATTAGCATAGCATATGCCGTCAACTACTGCTGACTGTTTAGAAACTTAAAATACACCCTTTAGCGGTGTGCTTATGTAACGCGCGCCTCTTAACCGACAGAAACCAGTGAGCTACAACACCAGAGAAAACCTCATCAAACTTTTAGACTCTGAGGCATGGGCTCTGTCCCAACTCACAGTGAGCTGTTCTAGTGATACTGTAATACACAAAAAATACATATAACCTACAAAAAGTCATTTTTATTTAGACGATAGAATTTATTTGCAATACTTTCAGTATAAAACTGGTTTTCTGCAAAGGAACAAAAAAATAAAAAAGGTAATGTTTATCTCACAATTCTGACATTTTCTCGCAATTGAAAGTTTATACCTCACAATTTGGGCTTTTTTCTCAATTGTGACTTTAAATCTCACATTTGCAAGATATAAACTCTATAAATAATTGCAGGTTTAACTATTGCAATTCTGATTTTTACATTTTTTTCTTTATATGTTGAGTTTATATCCTACAATTCGGACTTTTTTTTGCAAGTTATAAACTAAGTTTACATAATTTCTGTGACAGGAAAAAAAAAAAGAAAAGATTTTTGTGGTTTATCCTTACAATTCAGACTTTTTTTGCCTCACAGTTGCAAGTTAATTTCTCACAATTCAGACTTTTCTTCTTAGAATTGCAAGTTTATATCTTGCAATTCAAATCTTTTTCTTAGAATTGTGAGATATAATCTAAGAATTGCAAGAAAAAAGTAAGAATTTTGAGATATAAAGTATCTCAAGTTTAGTAATTTTTTATTATTTCATTGGGGAAAAAGCCTCCATATTTTATTATTTAATTATTTTATCTTTTGGCACAAACTTCATGTCAGGAACACAAGTAATATGCGCACTCGATTTTTGGAAAAGAGCCATGGTGGTCTGAAACAGATTTTTGTTGATTACTGACTTACTTTCTTTTTTAAGTACATTAACCTTTTGTAAGGAGAAGTAACATCTTGGCCTGCATTTAGGTTGAAGCTCTGATGTCCAGCTGGAGCAGGATGATACGCCTCCCAATCAGTCCGTTTCTCTCCTTTCTGCTACAGAAGAGCGTGTAATCGAGTGGCTTTTAGTAGATTTAACGTAAGGAAATGACGGCATGTTCTCCGGATGGTAATCTCCTCACACGCTCGGCGTGAGCACCGCATCATGAATGTTTCATCTGCCGTATTACCAGGACTCTTTCAGACCCGCTCTGAACGCTCACACAGATACGAACATCAGTAAAGTCTACTGCACCTCAAAGGGAAAAAAAGAACCATTTCTCAGGAAAGAAGCACATTTCCCGAAATTGATTACTTGCTACACAAACCAGTGATTTAATCTCGCAATTCTGTCCAACAGATAGCGAAGATGTGATGTTTTCACTCCCTTATTTTTTCAAATCAGAGCTGCTCTGAAACTCTTCTGGTCACAGAAGATCCAAACACACACCTCAGTGTGCTGTATAACAATGAAAGATCCAGCTTAAACACATAGGATGATGTTCTGGTTAAGCACACACACGGGTAAACATTCAGATGAGGCAATGGTTTACATTTCACTCTCTTATTCTGGGATAAAGAGCTGACTATTCATATATTTGAAGGCTGCTCAATCTTACAGATCGACCTTGCTGTAAATTTAGAGTTTGAACTCCAAAAACCCCAAAACTCCAAATAAATCAGCTGATTAAAGGGATAGTTCACCCAAAAATGAAAATTAGACAAAAGATTTACTCACCCTCAGGGCATCCTAGGCATGTCTGACATTCCTCTTTCAGACGAACACATTCAGAGTTATATTCCACATTGTCCTGTCTGTTCCAATCTGTATAATTGCAGTGAATGGTGCCCCTGTTTCTGAATCCAAAAAAAAAGTATCCATCCATCACAAAACTACTCCACACGGCTCCGGGGCGTTAAAGGGATAGTTCACCCAAAAATGAAAATTCTGTCATTAATTACTCACCCTCATGTTGTTCAAAACCCGAAAGACCTTCGTTCATCTTCGGAACACAAATTAAGATAGTTTTGATGGCCCTCCATAGACACCAAGAGTCCTTACATGATCAAGGTCCAGAAACGTAGCAAGGAGATCGGTAAAATAATCCATGTGACATCAGGGGTTCAACCGTAATTTTACGAAGCTACGAGAATACTTTTTGTGCGCAAAAGACAAAAAAAAAAACAACTTTATTCAAATTTACGTCCAGCTGATATTCTCCAAAATGGCACTATGGTGACGCGGAAGAAACAAATTTGAATAAAGTCGTTTTTTTCTTTTGCGCACAAAAAGTATTCTCGTAGATGTCACATGGATTATTTTACAGATCTCCTTGCTACGTTTCTGGACCTTGATCATGTAGACCTTGCTGTCTATGGAGGGTCTGAGAGCTCTCAGATTTCATAAAAAATATCTTCATTTGTGTTCCAAAGATGAACGGAGGTCTTACAGGTTTGAAACGACATGAGGGTGAGTAATTAATGACAGAATTTTCATTTTTGGGTGAACTAACCCTTTAATAAAGGCCTTCTGGAGTGAAACGACGCGTTAATGTGCAGCTTCCGGTCTCTCAACAGGCGCGTTTACGATAAGGCAGACGAGCGTATGACGTAGGCGCAATGAAAGGCGCAACGTAAGACCGGGAAGAGAGTGATGAACGCGGATGCACAGGAGAGAAAGCAAAACAAAACACCTGTCACAAATGTATTTAAACATCCCGGGTATTGACACGAATGCACCATTTTAATCAAAACATACAATTTACTTGTTCACATGATTTCCCTGTGCTGTACACAAAATTTGGTTCTCGCGAGATTACACGCTTCTCCCCGGAGCTTACTCTTACTCGAGACTACAGTCTTCTTTCCGGATCTTATGTTGCCCTTTTCGTTACGCCTATGTCACACGTGAACGCGCCTGCTTGAGAGACCGGAAGCTGCACATTTCAGTTTATAAAGTTTTAAGAATCTGCATTTTTCTTAAACTAACGCATCGTTTCGCTTCCGAAGGCCTTTATTAACGCCCCGGAGCCGTGTGGAGTAGTTTTGTGATGGATGGATACTTTTTTTTTCGAATTCAGAAACAGGGGCACCATTCACTGCAATTATACAGATTGGAACAGATAAGACAATGTGGAATATAACTCCGAATGTGTTCGTCTGAAAGAGGAATGTCAGACATGCCTAGGATGCCCTGAGGGTGAGTAAATCTTTGGCAAATTTTCATTTTTGTGTGAACTATCCCTTTAAGCTCTTCACGTTCACCACAAATGTATATGTATTTAACCACCATTCAAAAATTAGGGACCAATAAGATTGTATTAAAGAACTCTCTTAAGCTCACTAACATTTATATGATAAAAAATACAATGAAATATTATTACCATTTAACATAACTGTTTTCCATGGGAATATGTGTTAAAATGTAATTTATTCCTGTGGTGCAAAGCTGAATTTTCAGCATCATTACTCCAGTCTTCAGTGTCACACGATCCTTCAGAAATCATTCTAATATGCTGATTTGATACTCAAGAAACATTTCGGATTATCAACGTTAAAATCAGTTGTGCTGCCCAATATTTTTGTGGAAACTGTGATACATTTTATTTTATTCATCTCTGATGAATAGAAAGTAAAAAAACCCAGCACTTTTTCTGTAACATTATAAATGTCCTTACTGTCAATTATGCTAAATATAATGCATCCTTGCTAAATAAGAGCATCAACTTTGTAAAAAAAAATAAAAAAATAAATAATATAATATAATGACCCTCAAACTTCTGCACACTACTGTACTTCTCTACTAGATATGTCCAAAATACTCTGAATGTTCACAGTAAACAAACAATAAATAGAAGACTGGCTTCGATAAACTGATAAATTGGGTTTGTTTAAAAAAAACAAAAGGCCACAAAAAAGGTCCAAAACTTTAGGAGAAGTAGCTGCATTGAAATTCCCATGCACCGCATTTGATGAACAACTTCTCTATCCAGGGACATTATGCAAGAACCCAGATCTCCAGAATCAATACGGAGCAGCTCTAGTGTATTTATACATGACCACCAACCAAACTAGCGCGATTAACTCTGCTCTCCTACCTGCACTCGGCTGCTGGGCTCCTTTTTAATCCATTTGATGACCGTCTCGTAGACCAGCTCCTCTGCTTTCGTGTTCAGGCTGTCGTTGGACATGTAACTGACCAGGTCTTCTTTGGAAATGTTGAGGATCTCGTCCTGACCGGCCACGTCGGGGAAGTTCTGCAGGGCGAAGGCCTTTGCCATGTTGTGGAGTTCGGTGCACTGCATCGCCTCGGCCATGGCCAACACTCCCAGACAGTTAGCGGCCGTCAGCTGTTTCTCTGCGAGAAATGCACACGTACACACATGAGCTGGGAAACAAACCTCGAACGCACTAACAATGAGAGGTGTTGGGAAGATTAAACTTATCCAAGTGTGTTACTGTGGAAAAGGCGAGTGTAATATCTCAAGCAGCTAGTGGGAGAAAGACCCAAGCATGGGAATCGATTGGGCGAGGGCAGGAGGCTCACCGGGGACTTTGATTCGTCCAGACAGACACAGACCTTTTCTACTGCATGGAAGGTCAACAAACAAACCACTACTAAACTTGCAGAAGTTTTGGCTTCAAGTCAACATTAAACCCATATACTATCCTTGTAAATAAACATTACACAGGAATAATAATAAAACAAATAGAATAAATATAATAAAATAAATAAATAATATCATCCTATTATAATATTAATATGCAAGCAGTAGGTCATGGGTCAAGAACTGATATGTGAAATAAAAGGGATAAAAGCATCTGCTGAATGCATGAAAAGAAATAAAATAAATATAAATAAATATTATATAAGAAACATTTATATTTAATGCATTTATTTTTTTAATATATATTTTGTTATTATGAAAATGTTATAAATAAATGATTTTTATAAACAAAATAATATCAGAAATAAACATGAGATTTATAACATCATATATTGTACAACATGGTAACAATGAAAAGTGAACTTTTTATTAAAACATATATTATGCATTTTACTTTATGCAATGCATTTTCAAGTTTTATTTGGATCATGCTGCGTTGGTATAAATTGTGCATTTAATTTCTTAACATATTATTTCATGTTATTGTGCAATCTGTAGTACTATTAATTTATTACAATTTTAGGCTGCATTACCAATAAAAGTATAGAACTGTAGACTTCAAGTGGGTGAAATTGCAGATGTGAGCATTATTCTTTCTGCATTAAATCAAGCATACAGTATATGACGAGCTCTGGATAAAAGTGTGAAGAAAACTCCACTCATACACGTCTCCCAGCACTCAAAACACAATTACGTGTAATGAAAGCACATGCACTTACGAAAGCGTAAATGGCTTCGATTTCTATTACCAAATATTTCAATGCACCATCTTGACTGTAAGAACTCAAAACTCTTTCCCGCTGATGAAACCTTGAAGAAGAATCTCTTTTGGAGCGCGTTCACTTTTCATACGCATTCAAGTGTCATATATCGCTTATCTGAAGCGGTCATGCTAACAAGAGCTTCTCAAGTCAGTCTTACGCATTTCGACTTTTCATTTCGAACTTTTGTATACTGAAGTAGACGGAGCACTCCAGCGGATCCCTACAGGAGAGAATGTCATTTCATAGGTGTTGAGGTGCTGATAGATTAATAAGCTCCGGATCCCAGGGGTTCGTGGGAAGAGAAGCACAAACCAGAGCTGTCAAAGCCACCGACATCCACTTTTTGATTCTGAAGCTAAACTCATTATTCACATTCCTCGCACCTGCCTTATCAACAGCAAATGTAAAAAGGGCATAATTCATGACAGTGTCAGAAAGCATTTCGATTACTCAATTCAGTTAAGTGCTGTCAAATATAGTGGAAAAACTCACTTTGTCACCAGTAAGTCAAAGTGCGGTTCAATTATTTAGAAGAGTGACAACTGCATTCTACAACCAAAAATCACTAATGAATTACAATGCCTATTTATTCTCCTTTATAAAGGCATACTAATTAACAAAATAAATAAATAAATAAATAGTTTCAGTTTTTTTTTAAATTTTAAAAAAATAAATGTTGCACAAATTTATATAAACATTTTATATATGTAAATGTTCAAAATAAATTTGCACAGAGATATGGATAGACAGATATAGATAGATAGACAGATAGATAGATAGATAGATAGATAGATAGATAGATAGATAGATAGATAGATACATAAATTAACCAAATTTTACAGGTGGGAGTTCAAACATCTTACATAGCAACAATTTTTTATGTAATATCATATTTTGTGATGTATGTTTATGGTGCAATTCATGCTGAAAAGTAACATTTCTATGAAAACGACATTTAGAACATGATTTTTTTTTTAATTGTTGTTCTATTTAAATTATTTTTTGTGCAATAAATATCATTAACTTTGACTAATAATGTGTAATTATTTTTATTTACACATTAATAATATAAATAAGAGGCTCAGTAAAAAAACAAAAAAAAACAAATTAGAAAAATATTTATATAAATGAACTACAGAAGTAATAATAAATAAAATAAATATTTATAAATATATAAATATTTTTAAAATGTAAAAAAAAATAAAAACATCTCCAATCCAATCAATCTATATCTATCTATCTATCTATCTATCTATCTATATACAGTATATGTATAAATAGGCATAGTAATAAATAATAAGAAATATATTTAAATATAAATATTTTTGAAAAAAAAAATTAATAAATAATAAATATTAATGATAAAATATACAATTAATAAACAACGAATATCTATACACACACCCACACACACTGGGTAATTTGTGCTGAAAAGCATAATTTTAAAACCACAAATACAAACTACTCTTCCAGCATAAATTCCTTCATTCTATTTCAATTTCCAGACCAAATTCAAACCATAATCCAGCATACTCGATTCAAATTGTGCAGCTGAACTGACATGTAAACCACATTCTCAATTCAGTCCTGAATGGTGCCGAGCCGCCCGACAGGATCTACATGCTAAAATATGTATGGATCGACTCCCCGAGTCTGGCTCCTGGTGCAATATCTGACTAAAATATTACGACAGGTATTCAGATTACTAGAAATTACCGCATATCAACCGTCAAGATGTCTGATTCGCAACCAGCGCGCGAGTCATTACGACTGCTGTAATGAGCAACTGTATTTCTGATTCACTTCAGTCCACAGCAGAGCGTGTGTTTGTGTGTGTGTGCGCGAGTGTGTGTTGCGCTCATGTGTCAATCAACATAACACAAGCCTCCAGCTCTGAAAGGGGAAACAGAATCCAAAAAGAGAGTGAGACGCAGACAGAATGAATAATGAGCGTATTCCCTCACGGCTTCACCATGAAGTTCCAGTAAATTACTCCAAGTTTTTAGAGTACCTGCAAAAACAAGCTCATTAGAAACCCAATTACCATAATTTGTCCATGAGAGATTGAGAACTACAATCATGTTCTGCATTTACTGCAGCATTTCTTTCCTGAGGTCCTCTTACAATGTTACTCAAGGTTACTTGCACCGAAAGCAGTTTTGCATGACTGTTTTTTAATTCTCTCTCTGACCAGACATGATGGGACAAGTTTTTCTGAGCAATCTGTCTGAAATTGAAACTAATGCATACAGTGTTGTATTAAACGCACGCAATTTAGCGACTGAATTAGTTGCACGATTTTGATGAAATGTCTGGGGAAACATTTCATCTGTCAGGTTCTTACCGAGGAAGGAGATGCAGACTTTGCAGAAAGTGTTGAACTGGAACTTGTTGGCCGCCTCCAGTAAGGTCTTGGCGTTGGCCGAGTCGATAATGAGGGAGCCGGTGTAAACAAACTCAAGGAGAAGCTCCAGAACATCTGAACTGATGTTGCTCATTGTCAGCTGCATCTTCTCACCGTTTCTGTTCTCTCCCGATAACCTGGACACAGTATGAAGAAGGTTAAACCTGCAGCTTGTGTCTCAATTTCAACTAGCAGTGAAGGGGGGAAAAGTGTATTTTCAGTGTATAACAAATTCACTTTTGGTCTCTTCCTCTCACAAATGTCTATAGACTTCAGACCAGTGTTGTTATTGCTAACTAAAACTACAATTATTAAAAATTGCTTTCATTAACTGAAATAAGGCTGAAATAAAATACAAATATAGACGAAAAAATTAGAAACAAAAATTAGAAACGCTGCCTCAGCAACTAACTGAAAAAAATTAACACTAAAATTAAATAAAAATTAAACCTAAATTAAAAAAAATACACAACAATATTAAATGTTTTTATTATTATTTTTCATTTTAGCTACAAAAAGTGTAAACTAAAATTAAAATTAAAACTGAAAAAATAAAAATAAAAGCTAAATCAGCGCCATAAAATTGTATTTTATTTTTAGTGTATAACAACTTGTTATTAACTAAAACTATTAAAAATCATTTTTGTTAATGGAAATAAAGCTGAAATATAAATATTGGATGAAAAACAAATTAAAAATAATAATAATAATTATTATTATTTAAAAAAAAACACTAAAAAATATGCTATAAAATGTTAAAAAAAAAGTTGAAGTACTAAAATAAAAACAAAATTTAATTAAAACCAAATACAAATACTAAAAAAGACAAACAAAATTACTGTTTTAAATTACTAATTACTGTTTAAATTAATGTTTCAAGTTACTAAAAACTCTAAATTAAAATGAAAACTGAAAATGTAAACATTAAAGCCAATTTGAAATATTAATAAACACTATAATAGTTAATAAATAATACTGAAATAACACTGCTTCAGAAGACTTGAATATAGTTGCATGGACTACGTTTAAGGCGTTTCTTATGGTCTTTTTTGGAGTTTGACAGGGTCACTACTACATCACCGCATAAAGATTTGACAATAATTTTACACCGAAAAAAACAGCATACTGAACAACATGAGGCTGATTAAATAATGGTTCGTTTCTGAGTGAACTACTCCTTTAAGAAACAATTAAAAACCTATCAAGCAGCACAAAGTGGGATGGACTCATTTGGAAGAGCATCAACTAAAGCTGTTCAGCGAGTGTGACTCAAAGTCAAGCCTGTGCATTTCTCTACAGCAGCGCTTGAGGGAAAACTTGAGTGAGCTGCTATGCATTTTCATGCATAATACATATTTAAAGGCATATGGAGAGTGCAGATTGCTTGGCTGCTGAGATGAGCTGCTCTCCGTCTAGAAGAGGGCTGCTGGCTTAGTGTATCTGCTGAGGGCTGATTGGCAGACGGACGCACCACGGTTTTGGTTTTGCCATTGTTTGGGTGCGTGCCTTTAAACACTAAACCTATAAACCTCAATTATCAGGGACGCTGCAAAAAGACAAAGGTGTCTGGAGAAACAAAAGCTCATAATGATGTTCCATTAATGGACGACCACGTCCAACAAGAGGTTAGACACGGCAGTGAGGTGGAAATAATAATAATGATGATAACCTCTCTTCTGCCTCGGCTTACACTTCTATTCTACTCGAGACACATGCATTAAAGGTGAAGTGTGTAATTTCTGAGTCACTATCAGCAGCAAATGAAATTGTGAAAAGAAAAAAAACCTGCTTTGAGGTAAGAAAATGTGAAGGGTGTTTGCACGTGTTTCAGGAGGACAAACGCTTTTGCCTGATCGAGTTGTGTTTTAAAATGCATCATCATATACTGTAAGCAGAGTAAAATGGGTGCAATTTCATGCTACACCAAAACTGAGATAAATTATTTTAGCATAACAAATGACATTTCCTCAAATCACAACATGTGTTTAAAGGAAAAGTTCACCCAAAAATTAAAATTTGCTGAAAATGTGCTCAACCTCAGGCCATCCAAGATGTAGATGAGTTTGTTTCTTCATCAGATTTGGAGAAATGTAGCATTGCATCACTTGCTCAGCAATGGATGCTCTGTAGTGAACAGGTGCCGTCAGAATGAGAGTCCAAACAGCTGATAAAAACATCCACAAGTAATCCACACCACTCCAGTCCTGTTCATCAATTAACGTCTTGTGAAGCCAAAAGCTGCGTGTTTGTAGCAAAATCCATCATTAAGATGTTTCAACTTCAAACCATTGCTTCTGGCCAAAATACACTGTAAATCCGTAATCCATAATAACGCTTCCTCCACTGGAAAAGTCCATCTCCTGTTATCCTCTCCCTTCTAAATCCACCCACATACAGTATTAGTTTAGAGCTGTTTTGGACTGTTTTCACTCAAAAACAGTGCTTGATCTGTGCAGATTTCTCTCCAGTTAAGATTCAAACTAGATGACTTTTTCACTGGAGAAAGCATTTTATGGAAGAAGGACTGGAAGCAACAGTTTAAAGTTAAAAATACCTTAATGACGGATTTGTTTCTTGCAGCTTTTTTACTTTACAAGATGTTAATTGATGGACTGGGGTGGTGTGGATTACTTGTGGATTGTTGTGATGTTTTTATCAGCTGTTTGGACTCTCATTCTGACGGCACCCATTCACTGCAGAGGATCCATTGCTGAGCAAGTGATGAAATGCCACATTTCTCCAAATCTTATGAAGAAACAAACTCATGTGGATCTTGGGGTGAGCAAATTGTCCATTTTTCATTTTTGGGTGAACTATTTCTTTAAAATTCTAGATATTTGCAAAATATGCACAGACAAATTCATGCTACATGTGGCAGACAGACAGACAGACAGACAGACAAGCAGGGAAGGAAAGGAGGGGGTAGAAAATCAGTTCTGCCACAGGGAACCAGCAGCCATCCTACAGGGAAAGGGACCATTCCATGACTGGGACATGGATTTACTTTCAAACACCTGCCAAAACAGAGTTCAACACGGCCTGCGTACGAACGGTGACATTAGTCGTTATAAGAGCTTGGACTTGGAGGAGGCAAAAGGCAGAGTATGAGGTGAGGTGAGGTGGGTGTCTCTGGCGGTGGCTGAAAAATCAAGAAATGTTACTCCTGAAAAGAAAAACAAAAATGCAAAGTTTATTGCTGTCAGGTGTAAGTGGAGGAGGAGAAATATTAAGAAAGAAAAGGCAAAAAAGTAGTCGACCATTAAGAAGTGGGAAAGAAAAAGAGTCCTCTCTCTGTCCCTGAGATCACGCTCACACTATTTCCATAAACACTGCTGCTCAGAAAAGAGCTTTCGGGCCATAATTTTATTCTCGAGTATGATCACATGTCTGGCCTGAAAAAAACAAATCTATATGGTTATCAAAATCTTTCGTACACGGACTATGACTATTATATTGATTAGACTGGGACCATACAGTGACGAAAGTATGGCACTCAAAGGGGGAAAAAAGACTTAAGAATGAAAGGGTGCATAATATGTGAATGACGATGCTGGTTTCTAAAACGCCTTCTTATGGATATATTCTCAGGCAGCATCACGTGTACTCTTTATAGAGATCCCAGAATGCATTGCAATTTAAATAAATAAAGAAACAATTTCTAAATGAGTTTATAAATAAATCCACAAATAAATAAAAACTTAAATAAATAGAAAAGAGCTTTTTGGCCACACATATTTATTATCACAATAAAAAAATATTATATATAAATAAATATTTTATAAATAAATAAAAACACAAACATATAAATGCGTAATAAAAAGAAAAGAAATGGAAAATAAATTAATGCATAAATAAACACATGCATGGATGAATAAGCAAAACAACAAACCTGTGCTCAGAAAAATTGCTTTTTGGCCATTTTTTTTTTTCTGGAATATAAAACACATGTCTGGCCTAAAAAAAAAATTAAATGGTTATCAAAATGTTTCTTTTTATCCACTGACTACGACTATTATATTGATTAGACTGGGAAAATACAGTGATGAAAGTACGGCACTCAAAGGGGCCGAAAACCTTTTAAGAATGACAGGGGTCTCTAAAATAGACACAATTTCCATTTTTCCCATTTTCCAGGAAATGTCGAGCACACTCATTTGCCTACGTCCTTGAGAGAAAAAGCGGTCTGAAAAATCTATACATGTGAGTGCTTGCTTTGTTCCTGCGTTCGCTGACATTACACGCAGACTGTCCGACAACATTATACCTGATTACACACCTCAGCACAGTTTAATCAACATTTGCTTTCATGAAATCTTCAGCGCAAACGTCTTATTTGAACGCTAAAGTGTCTTTTTTTTTAGGTGAAACTACTTTTCTAGACACGCTTTACGCATAATTTACCTCTTTAGCCTACAATGGTGACCTTTGCATGACCTTTGGCTGCAAAACTCTCAAATACTCCTGTTAAACCATCAAACTAGACCAGCTGAACCAGTGGAAAACAACTTTATGCATAAATACAAGAAAGCATATATGCATAAACAAATGAATGTGTAAATAAATGAATTCATTCATAATTCTACAAATAAATATTCTAGAAATAATTACGTCAATGCATAAAGAAATAAAAAGTAAAACAAATGAATGCATGAACAAAACTAAAAATTAAATCAAAATAAATGCATGTGCATAAATTAATAAACGCAAACCAATAATTATTGTTCATCATGATAATTATGATTATACTCTCCAAACAATGGACTATATTAACTCCACAATATTTCTTTAAAAAAAATAAATAAATACACTTTAGCTTATACCTATATTGCTTCTTCCAGACAAAAAAGCTAAGAGGATCAAAAGAAAGCAGCAAAAAATTACAAGTGGGTATCAAACCACTAGAACTTCTGAGTTAAGTGTCCATTTTAATGGAACAAAACAAATCAAGAGTTGTCAAACTAAAGTGGGCTCTTCAACGCCAGCTATCCGTCTCAGACTAACAACGAAGTGTCTATGCTAATATATACGTGAAAACACTCAGCAAGTGGCAACATGATAGATGCACTGCCAGAAACAATGCACAAATATTCAATAAAATCCAGCAGACAGGCTGAATCTCTGGAGATATTGTGAAATTCGTAAGCGGCACTGCCTTGTATCGATGCGAACGAGGCGGCGTTAATGGCTATATATTACATCCAAACGCATATCCACTTAGTGCATGGATGAATCACTTTTTAATGCACGTTTTCTCTGAGAACGACAAATACAGCAGGTGTTCTTTATAGACGATTAGATAAACACGGTCCGTTTGACTGATATAAATGACGGGCACCCTGATAACGACAGCCTGATTCACTCATTAAAGGGCCGCCAGACATCTCCGATATTAAACTCCGATTACAGCCCAATGCGTGGATCATTTTCAAGATCAATGTTTCGTTCAGATTTGATATTCCTCATATAGGTCTTTTTTCCCTTAAAGTTCAAAGACTGAAGTCAATTTTTAATAAAGTACGTCTGAAGTGTAAACAAGCAAATAATCCTGCTGAAATAGTGTAAGACCACTCACATTTTTCCCACTAGAAATGCATGAGAAATTAATAATGCAAGAGTGTTTTTTGAAGAGTTTAGTATGCTGCTGCTTTATGGATCATGACACGCCATTGATTTTATTCCGCCAAACAAAGCTGTTGACTCTCGATTTAATGTAGCGTGAATTTTCAGCCGACAGACAATTCTATGTACATAAACGCACATAAACGTCGGATTGAACTTTCCAGTTGAACTCTATGAAGTTGAACTGGATTGAATTGCCTGTTCAAATGCATCGTATTGCTTTAATACCACTTGACAAGGTATTAAGGTACATATTTTCAACTTTGTGAAAAGATAAAGAACTGCACAGAGCTAATGTATTTTTCGACTGAATGGCGATGATGTGGCTTTGTTCTGTAACCTAATGAGCCGCCTACAGGCATCATATGTGCAAGATTATGCTGGTTTCCAAAACGTCACCCCAGAACACGTTAGATCGCTATCCCAGGATGAACTGCGACAAGCTCAGTAAAAAAAAAAGAACAAACCAAACTGAAATTGATTTATTTAAATAATGTGTATACATAATATATACTTACTATAAATAACTAAATAAAAATAAATGAATGCATGAATAAAATCATAAATGCATAGTGCATAAATCTATAAATAAATGTGTTAATGCATAAATGAATTCATAATTGCATAATTGCAATGAATGCAAATATATTAATGCATAAATGCACGTGCATAAATATAAAAAGCAGAAATTAATAAATACAAAAAGCATTAATGTGTAAATAAATGTATAAATAAATTCATTAACGATTGCATAATGTTATAAACACATTTTATAAAAAAATAAATGGATAAAAGCGAAACCAAAATAAATGAATACATTGAGAAAAAAAAACTGATGTCAAAATAAATACATGTGCATAAATAAACATATAATGCATAAACAAAGCATAAATGCACAAATACATTTTTGTGAATCATTCATCATGATAACATCAAAATCAATTCCAATAAAGCATGTCCCATGTACATGATGTGTTCCAGATCAGTTAGGATGCTGCCTTGGTAGCTCAAAGTTTTAACAGAAATGCTAGTTTCCTCTGAATTTTAAAAAAGACAATCTAGACGTGAATGAGAGTGTGAAATTCCCCATTCAGAGCCCCTAGTTTCTGTGCTTCCAGAGGCACTGGAACTCAAACCGCTTTGCGAGGTTTATCAGCACATTTTGTGCTTCACTGAGAACAAACTTCTGAGTTATTGCTCCTAATGCAGTTTTCATTGCTGCCGCTCTCGAGATAGTTCAGCTCGACCTGGACTAAATTCACAATCAACCGGCCGAGATTCCCAGGCACAATCTGGCCTTAACGCTGGAGTGGATGCATCACGATATATATCAGACGGAAATATACAGCAATTTCACATGCCAAGCCAACTGAAATCTGTTTGTTCTCGGGGTTCTACGCCCTGAATTGTGTTTAATTTGACGTGATTCAAATAAGGCTGAGAGGGCTAGATGAACAACATGTGCAATCGGTTGTACTATTGTGCACTGTCATTCAGCAACACATTAACCCTATAAAGCCTCCTGCATCATATCTACAAATTTCTAAGGCTTTTAAATGATCAACATGACCAAAACTTTGTTGCACACAATCTACTTGTGCTAGCATCCACCTTCAGCTTCACTTGTCTTTATGCTGTGAAATCTTTACTGATTTTATATTATTCTTCTTTTACATAATTATTAGTAATATTTCAAGATGAACACTTACTGGACTGAAGCAACTTAGGGTTACTTAATTATCCATCATCATCATTTTTTTTTTTAGAAAAATCATGTTCAAATGTATCAAATATGATCATCAGGCTTCTGAAAAATGTTTATTTGTTCATCTCTCAATCACTGGACTGCATTGCATGTAATGTTTGGATCACCTTACTAAGACATATTATTGAAGATATAAAGTGACGACTGACATTTATATCATTTTATGTAAATATCTGCTATACTGTTATAAAGACCTCATTGCAACAGAATTTCATCTTTTTGTCCATTAAAATATCAGCATCTGAACCAAATTGCATATTTTGTCTCTGAATAAAATTGAGCTGTTTTTCTTCTACATTCTCACTATATCATAATATGAACCATAAAAGCCTGATGGATCAAATATGATACTCAACAAACATGCACATACAATCTTTTTTTTTAATATATTTTGTTGAAAAATTCAACAAACTATTCAACAAAAATGACTATTATTTAATGTTAGGCTTTACAGGGCTAAAAATACTTTTAATAGCATGTCTAAAAAAATTCTACCTCTGAAAAACAGATCGTAAAAATTATATATGACCTATTATGCAGACAGGATCCAAAATGAGAGCCTTTTACAAACAATCTTTTTCCATTCTTTTGATTTTATGTTCGTATTACCACTATTTCTTTCTGCATATGCAAAAAGTATCATATGCAAATAAACATTTTAAGTTTTGCTTCAGCACAACCAGTTTGCTGCAAAGCTCATTTGCATGTAAAAATACGAATTTGCAGTAAACGTGTGGCAAAATTCGCCTCACAGGTTCACCTGAAGGGCACCTGATACATTTACAACAGATTCTGGGCTTGTACGTGTCTTTGCCTGTAAACATGATTCAGTATCAGTTTTTGCTCGTAAACAACATCCAGTCAGTCTTACGGCTCCGGGACACCCGACTGCTGAGATCAGCATCGATACGAGACGGCAAAGTCGGCAAGAAACAGAATTTCCTGAAGCGTAAACGAGATCCGCGCAGCTCCCTTAATCTCAACGGCGCGCTCAAAGCGGCGTGTGAATTTCCACCGAGATACGGAGTGAGTCACAACAGGTAAAAGGTGAAGTGGGACGACTAGAACATCCCCGTCGAAGCACTTGACTCAGACAGCCGAGCACAGCGCTAATCCAATATGCCAAACGCATCCCTAAAATCTGCCTTTCATTTGTTTTGACATTTACAAAGCATTTAAAACCAAAACCCCCAGTCATGGAACATCTTCGACCATTAAAATGCAAACCGGCACACTTAGGAAATGGAGATGAAAGGGTCAGATCGGCCGACGCCTTGACCTTTCGCAGCAGTGAAATACATTCGTCGGAGGGACAGACAGAATGGCTACTGGCCCTGTGACAGGAACCGATGTCTTCAGACCTGCAAGAGACGGGGAGGGAAAAGGAGGCGACACAAATGCACCCTACGAAAAGAACAGAATAGATCAAGGACGGGAGGAAAGCAAACCTTTTCACCATGTCCTTGAAATACAAGCTGCAGGAAGCTAGAACATTTTGATGGACTTCAAACTCTTTGCCTTCAACAATTATTTTCAGGTCTGTAAACTCTTTCTCTCTCCGCTGCTGGTTCAATTCCTTCAACATTTCTGTAGAACAAGAGAAAGAAGAGAAACAGTGATTTTCGGACCTTCTGAGATCCAAGCACACAGCATATGATGACAAAAGCAATCATTACTCGAAGAAAAACTGGGAATTATTTGTTTGTGCAAGTAAAAGGCTGGAATGAAGGAATAAAACCATCAAGCACGAAGGAAAAACAACAACAGAAGTGAAGGGCAGAGGTCAGCGCTCTCATTTCATTAGGATTCCACGAAGCAAACGCTCAACTTCATCAGTACGATGTCTACAGCTCTGATTTCAAGGAATACTTCAGCTAAAAATGAAAATGCCGTCATCATTTACTCACCATCATGTCATTCCAAATCCTTCTTTCTGTTCATTTCAGACATTTTATTTTAGGGTGAACTATTCCTTTCACAAACAATGGAAAGCTACAGTCGGGTTCTGGAAATAAAAGTTCCATTCACATTCTTTATGTATTTTTTTATTCTTATTATTTTTGTTACTATTATTACTAAAAATAGGCTTCGTTTTCACACACACACACATACATATATACATAAAATTGTTAAAATATGCATATATATATATATATATATATATATATATATATATATATATATATATATATATATATATATATAAAAAATTAATCTGTGTATGTGATGTGTATAATTATTTGTTATATTAATTATATATACCACACTGCCCCGCCCCACACTCCCCAAATTATCCTACTCCTAATAGCTTTTTGACTTAAGAAAATATTTTCATTATACTCTGAGTACTGTAACACAAATACATTTTAATACAATAAACACACCTTTATTTTAAATTCAATACATTTTACAAAGTTGACAAGCTACGCAATATCACCTTCAATATCGCAGACGATTCATCTGCGATTCTGAGCGCAAATTGCATAGCTTGTCAGTGAACTACGGCTCTGTGTATTAAATGCCGCTCCATTTGAAAACAGGTGATGGAGATTTACTGCTAATCACAGAACCGTCTTTACTGACGAGATGCGCATGACTATCGCATGCAAAATATCGTGCAGCCCTAGTTTGAACACTGATGCATGTCCACAGTGTGTGTAGACAACCAGCCTATAATGGTAAAAATCTACCTACTCCTTTTTTATAAACCCCATAAATCAAAAGCAGTGTCTGAAAACACACGGTGATGTCACAGTAGGAATAAGCCCTGCCCATGACTGGTGAATAAACATTACAAATATTGTTTTTGGATGTACAAATGAAGAGTCTCCAAAGACCCTCAGCATCTGAGCCATGGAGAACATTGTGGATGAATTTAATTTACGGAAGGAAATATGGCAAAGAGTTATACAGTTGTGCAAATCATTTTATGCCAGATTGCTTTGTAAACAAGGGTCAGTTCAACACAGGATTCACACAGAAGCTGATTCTAAAAGATGGGTCAATACCAGCTGTTCATGCTCAAACATCACATCCAGAGTAGAGGCTGACATTGTTTCGGGAACTATAAACTGTATATTTTAATTTTGAACTCAAACTCAACTCATGCTCTCCTCCTGTTTGCTTTTGTGTGGCTGGTTAAGAGAATGACGCAGTCCGTGACGGACAGATTGTTAACGGCTATGTGGTAATACAGTACTCGGGCAGGACATCCAAATGCTCACCTATCATTCAATCGACCTCAAATATGGCTTTTCATCTAAAAGATGTATGTAGTAGCAGCTTTACATGGCTGCTTAATCTAATGTTAACCTAGAGAAATGTGCGCTATTGAAGTGTATGTGTGGAGTGTGGAGCTGAACAGTAGTGCCCGCTGCAGAACAGGCGCCGGCGCGCTCACTTGCTCTTAAAATACTCTGTAATTTTTGGTCATACAGATAAAAGTAGCCTAATACATCTTTCGAATCTGTAAAGACTCTACGTTTATTTGTGTGCACTCAGAATAACAACGAAACATTGTGCTTCTGTAAAGTAATTAAAGCAAACAGGATGCGCTTTCTGCCGTCTAGGTCTCTGTGAACTTGAGCGAGAAACTTCAAATATATATATCTATAAATATTAAAAATATATCTATAGAGAGTGAAATGTCTACTTTCAAATGAAAAAAAATTCAAATAGAAAACGTGTGTTAGCATGGATGATTTACATGAAATTGAATGTGTGTGCAATGCACACTGTGCATTTAAGATGGCTTTCAGCTCAATATAATAACAAAAAACTACATTTTGGATTTTTATTCAACTAATGTGGGCATGCTGTGATCTGTACTGTATTTTTACTGTAATTGACAGATTCCGGCCAAAAAAAACAACAAAAAAACAACACGGGAGTGGAAGGGAATAGGAGTCATTCTTCCAGGATTGGGACAGGATGGGATTTTTTTTTTTGTGGGAGTGGGACGGGAGAGGTTTGAAAATCCACTCCCGTGTCACCCTCTAATCCAGAGTAAGAATCGCCTCATATTTTCTGTGCTTGTTGGCTAAAATTCCCACCATCTCTGACTGTATTCACAGAGAGCAGAGCTATGTAAGATTTATCCCGAAAACTATTATTGTCCGCATATTTCACAAAAAATTTCTGACATTTTGGCTGCGTGAGATTCTCCAGTTTTGTTGTTGACAGACATCTGAACTGTGAGCTGTAAAGGCTCCGCCTTCTTATATTACATATTGTAAAAAGGGGCATAATTTGTCTCCTTTAAGTTTTAAAATATATTTGTATTCTTTAATAATTTGTTATGACTCTTTAATAATCTATAGTTTTAGCTGTAATGTATACACCTGTCCAAATAGACTTACCATGAGCTCTGAGTCTGATACATATGCAAAGTCAAAATAAAATATATAATAAGAATAAATAAATAAATAAATATATTTATTTATAAATAAATAAGAATGAATTAAAATAAATTTATATACATGAAAATAAATATGAATTAAATAAATAAATAAATAAATATGAATTAAATAAATTAATAAAGTTGCTGTTACCATGGAAACAGACTGCAAAAGAGAACAATAACTACTCACTCCCAGAAAATATTAGGAATTATGTAACCATGCACACTCAATAAGCCGGATTTTTGTATATATTTAGGGGAACACATCATACATCAAATGCATTTATTAACTAACTATGGTACAACAGATTTGATTATATCATTCATAATGCTTCATGGGATTTATTTTGACCTAAAAAGCCTTGTATTTTTGCACGTTTGTGCTTGTATTGTGATCAGTCTGGAATCTGATCCCTTTGCTTCAACTCCAACAACTCTTTACTGAAGAATGTTTTGAAATCCCTATCGAAATAATGAACAGGAAAAATACTTCTGGAACCAAGACTGCTGAAAAAGTGGTTGTGACCATCTGACCTAAAATAACATTTACTAAACCAACATCACCTCTAAACAATATGAGACACTGAGAGGACATGAAAAACATCCAGCATGTGAGAGAAACTAAAGAATACAAATATAGATTAAAACTTAATGAAAGAGTGAAAGAAGAAAAAGAAAGACTCATTACTGTAATGCAACTTATTAATGTGTTGTATTGAAATAAATATTTATATTTATTAAAATGATTATATTACAGTAGTGAGAATATAAAATATTATAATGAAAATTACAGAGCTATATTTTTGAAAATGTTAAATCAAAAAGTTTTAAATAAAAAATTAGTAGTAGTAGTAGTAGTAGTAGTATCATCATCATTATTATTATTATTATTATTATTATTATTATTATTATAATTATGCATTTAAGGTATTAGTCATAACTAATAATAAATATTACATTTGTATTATTTTTTGCATGTGTGTGTGTGTGTGAAGACAAAGCCTATTTGTAGGAGTAATAATAGAAGAAGAGGAAGAAGAACAAGAAGAAGAACAACAACAACCTAAAGAATTAATAATTTACAATATTAATTTAAATAATTTATAATTAAATTTTCCCCCTAAAAATAGGCTTGTAGAGATAAAATTGGTTAAAAATAGATATATATTTCTATCTTTTCCCCTTCAGATTTTGGGATAAAATATTACTGGTAAACATTACAATGCTCTCCAGTGATGGTCTTTTCAGGTCCAAGATTAGTCCAAAACTTCCTCATGTCGAGGAAATTATGCTCATCAAATTCTAATTATAAGGTGAGTATATGCATGAGTCATACCTGACACGGTTTATGTATAATTAATCATCTCTGAACCCAAAGCAGAATGATTTTATGTGCTGGAATAACTTCTTCAACTCCCCAAGTCCCTGTAACAGCGGGACGCCGTGATCGCGACAGGTATTCATGACTAATAAGAAGCGACCACAAACAACAGCTGATATACGACGAGACCCAATTCTGCGCAACAAAGGATATTGCACTTCTGAAAATAAACACATTCAAAGTCACTTTTCTGCATTTCATGCGTTGGCTTTCCGTGCAGTCATTTGAATAATTGGCTGGTGTAAGTGTCTCAGCTTCATTAGAGCAACACGTCACACGCCTCTGACAGCTGTTCCGCAGACATCTGACAAACTAATAAGGAAAAGGACATGCGATTATCTGCCTAAAATGTTCCCTATTAATTTGAGCCAGGGATAGCAAGGATGGCAGGAAATTATTCTCTATTTAAGTGGGTCAGTGTTCTCTGGAGGAGACCATAATCATAAAATAGCACAGGGCAGTCTAATGGGACCAGGAAGGGAGATTTTAAAGGAAAATTAACGCATTTGTAATTGTTATTAACATTTGCGCATGAATCATTTGTGTTAAAACGCACTCCAGCGGGGTCCAAAAAGCTCAGGCTGTTCCATTTAAACCTGGAAATAAACTTTTCAAAACTGAAAGCAAAGAAAAGCTAAGGCACAAAATGAAAAAGAAATATTGAAGCTTGTGCACAATTTCTAGGTCACTAATCAAACGCAAGCACACTTTGTGACTTTCTTGCTCCTGCTGAAGCACAAGTTCATGCTGGAGAACATGATCATCTGCTCCGGTGCAAAAAAAGACCTCACTGTAAATCCATAACATCATCCTTCGGGATTTTAAAGGGATTACAGGTAAAAATGTTCAGCTTCTTGCACAGACCAGTTGTTTTGCTTCATAAGACCTCAATAAATCTTCAGTAGCCATGTGCATTTATCTTGTCTTGCATGTTTATGTTTTTGACTCTCAAAATGCTGGTAACTGCTGACTTGCATTTTATGAAGGACCAGGTTTCAGTTAAAGATCTTCTTTACTGCTCTACTAAGCAAAAAAAAAAAAAAAGTCTTTCTTTGTGTTTACATTTAAAAGGTATAAAGATGCTTCTGAACGGCTCAAGTGTGTTACGGAGTGAGACGGCGAGAACAAATTTATTCATCCAATTCGGTCTGCCCATCCTCCAAGAGCACTTTCCTCTCTCGGTGGAACTGGAAAGAACGCCGAAGCTCGTGAAATGTGTCCTTCCAGAACAAAAGAGCTGTGAATCGATAACAATAGAGCTATAGATATGGGATGAGGAGTTCTCGAGCGCGATCTCTGACAGGCCACACACACCATGAAGGTCAGAATACATGCATATAAACCAGAGCTATCTGAATGAGACTATTGTAGGATCTCTTTTTTCTCAGATTAAGTCAAGCACGCAGCTCTTGATGTGAGAGAGGAGAAACTATAGAAAGTATTAATTGTTTTTCTCCATATGATACTTCAAATTTCATTTAATGTTGACCCTTTATGCATTCATAATACATGTTCCTGATCTTATTGTGAATGATTCATCAGTGCGTATTATTCAACATGTTTGCTTTGGTAATATTTCAAGCTCTGCTGGCTGACATCAGTTTTCAGAACCATTTTCAACATTAGCATATTATGATTAGGATCATGTGACACTGAAGACTGGAGTACTGATGCTGAAAATTCAGCTTTGATCACAGAAATAAACAGCATTTATTTTCAAATAGTAAACCGCCATTTTAAATTGTAATAATACTTAAAAACTTTACTGTATTTATGATCAAATAAATGCAGCCTTGATTAGCATACGTGACTTCTTCAAAAACATAAAAAAAACGTATTATTTCAAACTTATTGCCATTAGTTTATAAATGATACAGCAACGTTAGATGAAAACACAACAACTATGTTACCAGATTTTTACAGTAACAAATGCGCCAAAAAAAGAACAACATTTTTCATTTTATGATTTGTTTTGGTAGCATTAGATAGCATCAGATGAGTTTGAATAGGAAAGACAACTTGCATCAGTACTCTACATGCTGAATTTTGGTCTAATGGGACTCAAATCTGTAAGTTTTACACACATAAGCAGATGCAAATACTTGACAAGCGTGCAAACAAACCTCAACAGTCAAAGGGAGGCAGTATTTCCCTCAAATGACATTAAAACAGATGCAATATTATTCAAGTAGCTGCCTTTTATGTGTCAACTGTAACTTTAACCAACTTTCTAAAGATTCTCTTCAAATCCCTGCTCTGCCATCACAGTAGTTTGCCTGAAACAGAAAAGTGACTGTAGAAGGCGGCAGTTTATGCTAATGACTGCTATACTGTCCCTTGTGGCAATGCTCAGAATATGACTTGTAGTCACATTGCATTAGGAATTGGGTTCTGACACGTTCCGGAAAGCAATAATGCATGAAATTGAGCTTGCGTGGCTAGAAGCACTTAGTCTCACAAACTCAAAATGACCAAAAACACACATAACTACAGAAGTCTCATAATTGAATCGTAATGTATCCAACTACAATATACACTATGTTCTGAAACCTAATGAGTCAACATTCAAAAGTTTGAGGTCAGTAAGATTGTTTTTTTTTAATGAAATAAATACTTTTATTGAACTAGGACACATTAAAGTAGGGCCCTATGATTTCCGTGATGCAGAAAACGCGGACGGAATCGCGGAATCCAGTCATAAAAACGGAATTTACAGATTAACGCGGAATGTCACGGAATTTGTCAAAGTTTGGATGAATTAATCAAAAGTAGGTCATCACACTTAAATCAAATCGCGATATGGACTAGTATCTGTAAATATTACGTCTTAAAAGTCGATTTAAATATGAATCCTGAATGTTCTGCGCATCTCTGTATGAATGGAGCAGACGCGCGGTTTTGTTTGCTATGTACACAGCGCCTGTGACGCTCGCGGTGATTTCAGCGTCTGCCGTCTCAATGAGGACATAAACACATGAACAATATCTCCAAAACTGCTCTGAGAGTCACTTTACGAGCATTTTACCATTTCATTTGAGTAAAACTAGCGTCATATCATATACACACAGAACTTTAAAAGGTATTCACGGCAACCCGTCAAAATAAAAGTTCGGTTCATCTTTTTAAAGACATTGTGCCAGAAATAGGCTATATTACTATTATTTAGTAGAATGTACGTAATACTACTACTACTACTACTACTAGTTGAAAAATAATACAACTTTATTTTTTAAAGAAATAATCACAAAATATTTTAATTTAAATAGTAAATCCCCTTTATTTGCCAAAAATTTAAATGTTTAATTTTCATTAATTAAAATATACATTAAATCAATGTTTTATGCCTTCATCTGATAACCAGTCAAATTTAAATACACAACACAGAATTTCTGAGGGGGAAAAAAACATTTCATAAAGCTACTGTAAGAATAAATAAAAATAGTTTGTATGCATTCAAATAATTAGACATGCTAAAACACAGAATTTGGTAACAATAAAACATAAGGTGAGAAAAAAATAAAACATTTCATACGGCCCTAAACATGATGTCATTTTTGTTACACTTTTAATAAATTAATGTTAAATTGTATAAGTTTCATGATTTTAATTAGACATGCTTTGATTAATAAAATTTAATTTGACCATTAAAAAGGAGTCAAGATAAATTAAAACGGAAAAAAACGGAATCCAGAAAAATTAAAATGGAAAAAACAGAATTTAGAAAAAAATAAAACGGAATTTGGGAAAAAAAACAAAAAAAAAACAGAATTCATAGGGCCCTATTAAAGTGACAGTAAAGGTATTTATAATGTAAAGATAATTATTTATAAAGATAATGATAAAGATATCTGAAAAGGTTTCTGTTTCAGAAAATGTTATTTTGAACGTTCTATTCATCAAAGAATTCAGAAAAAAATGTTACAAAATAAATTAAACATTTATGCATAATAAATGTTAAAAGTATTAAGCAGCAAAAGCGTTTTCAACATTGCTAATAATAAGAAATATTTATTGAGCATTAAATCAGCATATTAGAACGATTTCTGTAGGATCATGTGACACTGAAGATTGCGGTAATGATGCTGAAAATGCAGCTTTGCATTACAGGAATAAATTACATTTTGAAATATATTCAAATAGATAACTAATTAAACTGGTAATAATTTTTCACAGTATTACAGTTTTTACTGTATTTTTGATCAAATAAATGCAGCCTTGGTGAACACATGGGACTTCTTTCAAAAATATTAAAAAATCCTACCGACACCAAACTTTCGAACAGTAATGTTTAAACCAAAATAAAGAATACAATAAATGTGTTTAATTTATTTTTAATATGTATAAAAAGCAGGTCAGGGGTGTTTATTCATTAAAACATTCCAAAATAAATAAATAAATAAATAAATAAATAAAACATAATTAAAAAAAAAAAAAATTATAATAATAAATCATACCAACCCCAAACTGTTGAACGTTGTACTTTTGTAGTCTACTGTCTACTGCTTATATAGGCTGCATCATAATTAAAATGAACCCTTCATAAATGACTGTTTCAGTTTTGGACAGTTTCATTACATACTAATTAGGTTGAACTATTTCTTTAAAGCTTTTTACTCTTAAATGAATTCTAAGTACATTATTTAAAAATAATTTATCTTGCTTCATTCATGGATTTTCATTTTCTCCAAAAGAAGGTGTCTTAAAAGGCATAATTATGCTGCCTACCTCCTGGAACAGCACTTGTGTCTGAATCGCACCTTAACTAGGAGGCTCGCTATTTGGAGCTTTTATGAAGTTTACCTCTTCCAGGGTGGTTTTTACCATAAATCTTTTGAAAACAACTCATAGGTTTATTATCCATGCAATACACTGCAAAATACCCAATATGCATAAACATAACAGGATTAGCATTACATAAATTACAGATGTCATGAGTATGAAGCAATTATCATGCTCTCACGTCTATAAACAGACACCTTTCAACCTCAATATTTCACTTTAGATTTCGTCAGTTATATATATACACACACACTTACAAGAACACAGTGCATGTGTAATTCAAATATCGTAAGTTGGGAAAAAGAGATACCCTATGCATTAGGTGTTTCATTTGCTGCACAAATTAAGGAAAGCTCAACTCTGTGATGCATTGCTTTACAGTATGTGTTGAAGTTTAATTTTAAACATTAAATCTCTAACTCTAAATAGAAGCAATAACAGCAAAGCTTGACCTGGCAAACACTACCAAAAATCAATGCATCTAATCTAAGTCAAGGAACTAATCAGTGTTTCTGCAGCAGGATCAGGTCAGATTGTGATGGACGTCTCTCTCTCTTTCTCAGAAGAGAGGAGGAGCAGATCAAGCTGCGTGGAGCAGCTTTTACTGTTTAGAGAGATAAAGCCGTGATAATTCATCCTAAACCCGACCTGTCAGAGATATGCTTCCACACTGCAGCACATGGGGCTTGATAAACAGAGATGGAGGTTAGAAATGAAGACTGGACTTGACACTTACAGAGACATGGAGAACTCTGGATTCATGAGGCAGACGTACGGTTCGGTTTTAAAGAGAAAGTATGCAAGGCTTCATGTCTTCAGACATTCAATAGACAACACAATCTATTATGATTTTTCTTTTTTTTTTTTTTTTCTTTTTTACAATGTTGACATTAAATTGGATAAATTAAGTGGAGCTGGCTCTTTAATGCTCCTGTGCTTTTCAGAAAGAGTCCAATAGCACCAACATTATCAGCTTGAGCTTTATTCCACACTCAAACAGCAGAACGCCAAGTATCCTTGCTTATAGATATATTCTGGCCAAATCTTCTACATCTACACATTTATCTGAAATATATGTGCACCAATCTATCCCTGCATGTCTGCTTTGGACGCCATTAGTTTGCATTCAGCCCCTCCTGCATTGTATCAGATTACTTACTTTCTCAAATGCATTTTGCAAAGTCTCAATCTTTGTCTGAAGAACAGCCAAAACTCAGCATAAATGTGTGCATCTATTGTGAGTTATTATTCGAGTTTTTACTTCAAAAATTGATATTTAATTCAACGTGGTGCTTGCCACTTCTTTGTTATTATTTGCAAAATTTACTAGCAATTTCTGAGTGGAAATTGTTTTAATATAAATAGACCATTTTTAACTTAATCGAACACCTTGCTTCATGCAAAAAGCAGACTTTCTGATGCCATCTCAAAATTATAACCTAAACCCACTAACGTCAATACTACACCAACTTTATTTTATTTTTAGTTATTCGATCACCTTTCTACATGCAAAAGCCAGTTTTTCAGAAGCTATCATATAAAAATGATGACCTAAACACATTAACATAAAACAGCTGTTAGTTGGAACTCTAGCTTAAAGTTCTTCAGCCTTCTTTAAAGCAAACTCACATTTTGGTCTGATTCTAGTACGAAACAGCACCTTTTCACAAACTAATGAAACTAAAATGGGCTGAGATGCCATTTCTGTTGACATGAAAGAGTACTCGCTAATGTCCAGTTCTTATTAATCTGTAAATTTCAGTGTTAACTGTCAATATTCAACGAGCAAAGTCTTTGGCACCTGATTTCCAATCATCCCCAGAAGCAATTACGAGCAGATAAATGGGCAGCAAACTCGCCTTATGTTCTCTTTTCTTCAGAAGATTAATACCTCACACGATTCAACATGACATTCAATACAGGGAGATAGAAAAATAGATTTCTGCCTGTAGCTGGCTAGAAAATCAAGGTGATTTGAGAGCTTTAGGGCATAATATCACACAATAACGATATACTGGTTTCTTCTGAATAATCTTATTCCATTTTTATATGGACAAAATATATAAAAAACGAGAGTCCAAAAAACAGAACGGGAAAAGTTGAGACTTACTCAAGTTACATCAAACGCCACAAGTTTATTTCCCCTAATTAATCATTCCTAAGAAATTAGCTATGGTACATTAAACTTGCCTGTCCCGACTGTGTTGATATATGAACTGAAATTCATTTACACTATATTTACATAAGGTTTCCATTTATATGGAAATTATTTCTGCCATTTCAGACCCACCAACAATTTTATAGAAGCATCCACTGCCCCGTAAATCTATTTGATCTTCACAATAGTTCCTGGATGCTGCTGAATATCAGAGGAGCTAATTCATAAAATCATTAGGAACTTCCGCTGGTTAGGATAGGAAAGAAAAACAAAAGGAAAAGAAAGGCAATCCACCCCGACTCGTCTCGTCTTGTGGGTGTTGATGAATGGGGGGTTTTATTGAAAGTGAAAGGCTGGGAAGTAATAAATATATTCAAGATCATCAAGTTGTGCAGGTCGAAGATAGCAAGTGATTCTTTCGGAGACTGGAGGAGTGCAACAAAACATTATAACGGCTGGGAAAACTTTCTAAAATGATTTGTGGAAAATGATTTGTGTGCTGAAATACAATTTACCTTTGGGATGCCAGGGGTCCGTGAATTCGTATTTCCCCAATCCGACGGTTCTCAGCATCTGCAGGCCGTTGCTGGTGGTTTCCTGCTGGCTGTTTGTCAGCGGCCCGTTGGTGGGCAGCGCCGAGGAGCTCATAGTGGCGGATTGCACCATGGGATGCGTCAAGTGGCCGTTGCCCACCACCGTGTGGACGGGATGGGCGACCTGGCAGATGCTGGGCATTGGAGGCAGGCCGCCGACGGCGAGGGATTGGCTCTGGACGTTGAGGACCATGTTGGTCATTGGCTGTGAAGGCTGCTGTGGGAGTTGGTAGTGTGTGGGCAATTGTGGATGCGGGGTTTGGAGTGCCGGGGTCACGCCGACGATGGGAGCTTGGACAGTCGCGCACTGGCTGTAAGCTGGCGGCTGCGGCAGGGCGTATGTGTGCGCCAAGAGTCCAGCCTGGCTGACGGCAGCAGCGACTTGCGGCGGCCATAGAGGAGCTGCAGAGAGCGAATCAACATCCATTTAAAGTAGAAGCGTGCCATATGATGATATTAGATCATGGACTAATAAAATGTGTCCACGATCTACCTTTACAGAGAGATCCTTAGTATGGTGCATCAATGCACGTTCTATCAGATGCAGATCTATGGATGTTTTTGGATTATTATAGTGTCTGATTATCATCTGTATCACAGTTACATTCACGCGACATTGTAGTTTATTATGTGCATGCGCTTGCAGGTGAATAGGGTAAAAATGTATCTAACAGACTAATAGACATCACTATACTTCAGTGAAGTTGATTGATTATACTAAGATTTGCACATGTTTTGTATTAAGTTTTTTGTGTAAGTTTTCTGAACTGTTACGTTTAAATATGCAAATAAGGCATTATGTAATTAAATATGCACTAATTTGAATACATTTCCAGAAAATGAATCTGAATATTGGATAAAGCCAGGTTCAAAATTGAATTGAATTGAATATTCTTGTTTCATTCGACTTATTAAATTTAAATGTTTTTACAGAGGGGATTCTGGATCTCTCTTTTTATCACCCCATAAATCAGAAAATACAGCTGAAACCCAGGAAAAATACATTTTCACCATGTTTCTAGGAAAAATATGCATAAAATGAGGCAAATGATATATGAACAAAACACTCTATAAAAACTATCAGCATACAGATAGGAATAAAACTGTAAAGTTTGGTGTATGTAAGTGCTACCGTTTTTTCTAAGGAAAAACTTATTTTGAGAAAATGACCTTTGCAGATGCAAATACACAAAGTGCAATAAAATAAACGTTTAAATGTGTATTTTGGATGTTTTCTTTACACTAGTCTGACACAATATGTTTTTGAAAAGCCAAAAAGCCCAACAAATCTCAAAATTGACCAGTGCATAAAAAAATAACTAATTGTTATCTTTCTAACACTCTATTTGTCTTATTGTTTGTAATTTGAATCTTTTTTATATATATTTTTATAACAATTGTAAAAATATTAGTTATAAATAGTTTAATAACAAAGATAAATAATGAAGTAAAATGAAATAAATCAACCTGGTCATATCTCCCACCCCTACTTTGGCTTAAATGGTCCTTCATTCATTTTTCTTTCATGTTTTGTCATCTTGCAGGTTTATATTTTTAAACAGTGAAATTAGTTTGTATGTACTTCTCTGTTACTTGCAAAATAGCCTTAAAATCCAACATGAAAAAGGATTGTGATAAGATTGTAGATCATGTTCCTGCCTGAAAAAAATCGATATGATATGATATTTTTCCCATATCGCCCACGCCTAATTTGAAGCCACTTTGAGCAATCAATCAATCCATGCATGCAAGAGAAGATAACGAACAAGAGGTGTTATCACGGCGCTGTGGGCTTTGCTTTCAGCTCTTTACCTGTGATATCTTTCTCCCTCATCTGTTTTGCGGGCGGCTCATCCGTGTCCCAGGGCGTGGACTGGTTAATGGGTGTTTGTCCCCACCGGACGCTATTAGCCAGGACCTGGCCCTGAGCCTGCGTGTCTGCCGACGGGTGCCCAGAGACCTGTTTCAACGAGAGGAACATCTCCAGTAAACAGACCAGCCTTTAATTACCGTCTACGTTTCCAATTACAGCCCATTTGCCAGACACTGGTACATCATTTCGCTTTGTTAATATTCCATTCCATTCGCTCTTTTAATTACGCCGCTGTTCTAGATTAGAGCCATCAATAATGCAGGAAAATCCAAGGTCGGCCCCCAGCAATTTGACTGGGTGCAAGAAAGTGAGATCTATATAGAGAACATTTTACTAATTAATTCTTATCTGCCTCGCATTGACTGTAAATCAAAGGGCAGGAAAGAAGTTTTGCGGGATCGAGGGGGACTTTTAATCACTTCGCTGAAAATAGGAACTAAAATCAATGGAAATGGACACGTAAACCTTATTCTTCTGTAGAAACTACTAGTTTCGACATTCACGATTTGTAATGTTTCTTAAACATATTAACATGTACTCGATCTACAGTATGATGCTCAGCCCAAAGCATTGACTTTGTAGACTGAAAACATTAACAATTTCCATCCCATTGTTTAATGAAAGTACGTATTATTATATGAACATTTACTTTTCTCAATATTTACGGAATAAAAATTCAATTAGAAAACAGACACTCAAGACTCATGAAGCTACTGGCCAAATATTGGCTGATTAATTAGTCTGGCTAATATGATATTTTCTGAATGTAATTTTGCTCTCAATGAAAATGAACAATTAGATTTTATTAAAGATCCCATTAAATGGTTAGACAAACACAATTTCATCAAAACAAGAAATTGGGGCTTGATAAAACGGATCCTTCACAGGCAAGAACGCATTAAAAAAAAAAAAAATACACACACACACACACACACACACACACACACCTACCTATCTACTTATCTCTCAAGATGTTTTCAATCATTTAAAATAATTATTCTTTTATATATTTTAATAAATACAGCTCAGACCAAGTATGTTTTTTTCATCTTTACATAAATATGTTACGCTGCCCAACAGTGGAACATTAATTCAGCCATATGCCAACATTTTATTTTCACAAAAGTTATACATTTTACTTGCACTTAATATGCTTCGTGTGTATACAAAGTCATTTTTGTAAATTTTATTTACCAAAACAGGACAACTCGTACAGTATATCATTGTAATTAAAAACTGACTGGTTTGCACAATATTTTTGCGTGCCAAAGACAGCAAAAAAATCTCAGTTTGTTTTTCTGGAACAAAGTCTTTTATTCATATTCATCTTTTGTGTCTGCAAAAGATGGATCTTATTATGCCGCTGTCAGAACTCGCCGTTTCATAAGACGTTTAGAAAACAAGTCCTAAACGTCTTCTTGATTTTATGCCACTTTTATTTCATATGCATTTCAAAACTGTAAATAAAAAGAAGAAAACATAAAAAGATCCCTCTTTAGCGTCAAGTGTGGGCGTTGAGTTTGTCAATGCATTTTTCATTGCCAAGCCTGAAAAAAAACATTTCTTTAAATGTGAAAAATTTATTTAGACATTCCATCTACAGAGGAAGACTGAATCACACACATTCCTCATCCTAGTGTGCCGTTGCTAAAATGTTTCACATTTCATCTAAAGTTCACCTAACAAAATGAGCAAAATCGCTTCAAACTGTAAACAGTCATAAAGAGCACAAGTCTGTAACATACTTCACATGTCTGACAGTGCAGAGATGCTTTTTTTTTTTTTGTCCGTTACAGTTGTAGTTTCGCATTTTTAATTTTAATTTGACCTTTTGCTTAACCAGCATTTCAAAATGCAATTATAATGAGGAAAACTAAAATGATACACAAAATACACAAAAATGCAAGGACTTAAAATTTTATGAATGACAGACATTCTTATTCTGTAGGAATCTTTCTGTGGAATTCAGTGCTAATCTGCACATCGTTCTACCATCTGAATACAACTCAAATCTAAAGCATTGCTAAGCAGCAAATAGAGAGCCTCACACACTCAAACGGTTCAGAGCAGGTGCGCTGGACAAATGGCATGAGATGAAAGAACAAAGAAAAAAAGAAAAGGTCTGCAGACCGCTGTAACGCGCAAAGAATACTTATTTATTAACGGCCACACACTGCAGTGTTAATATATTAATACTGAAGTATTCTTTGTAAGCTACAGGACTGGGCAGGACCTCGTCATGCTTCATGTGAACGCCATTAAAAAATGATTCAAGCATGTGGAAAGAGCAGAAATCTGAAACTTCCCCTACCGACTGCTTCACCTCAGAATAGAGATGCATGTTCATATCGCTGACAGGAGGGCGAGCAGTAAAGAAATTCACCTGCATTCACTAAAACTTGTCAAAAGTTGTATCTGGAATATTCCATGTGAGAACGCTGAATAAATATAACATCACGGAGCTGGAAATATGTCAAGTCTATTTTCTCCTTACATTTGGACAGCACTGTTGACTCTCAGGACGAGTCAGAGTGATGAGAGGAAAACTGGAGCATTTGAAATATAAAATTAAAAAATATATATTACAACATTATTTTTAGTCAATAGTCAATTTTGGGGTAACAGCTACACTCTTAAGTTGAAATTAAATTAAATGGAATGAATCAATGAATCAATGAACGAATGCTTCAGAAACATTACATTATTTTTTAGCCAATTTTGTGGGAACGTCGACAGTTATTTTTTCACTATGTTTTTGGAGCATTACATAATTTTTAAACCAATTTTTGACAACAACTGCATTTTTAGTTGAAATAAAAATCTTCAGAAATATTACGATATTACTTTTAAGCCAACTTTGGTGGAAAATCAACACCACCTAAAATGATTAAAATACTTTTGAAATAATACATTATTTCTAAACTAATTTTGGGGTGAACATCTGCATTTTCAACGCTATCTCACGACCAATTCATACGTATTTTACGAGGTGGCTAATTCGTACGACCTCACTCGTACGATTTTGTATGATTTGTCTAAACCCCAGTGACGGGTAGGTTTAGGGGCGGGGTTAGGTGTAGGTCATTCGTACAAATTCATATGAATTGGCAACTCGTAAAATACGTACGATTTAGCAAAAATCGTATGAATTTGTACAAGTGACGTCGTACGAATTCGTATGAATTAGCCACCTCATAAAATATGTACAAATTGCCGTGAGATTGGGCTGGCATTTTTTAGCTGAAAAAAAACAAAAAAAAAAAAACAAAACAAAACCTTTTAAAACATTATTTTAAAGCCAATTTTGATGAAAAATCAGCACTTTCTATCTGAAATAAAATACTTTTGAAACACTAAAACATTTTTTTTAATACATTTTTGGGGGGGAACATCTGCACTTTT
>JAFVLL020031949.1:198524-202564 GCA_021397915.2 Tor tambroides
AGTTTTTGCAATTTGGTTGACTTCTGTGTGATAAAAACTAGGTTTGATGTCACTTGATGTCCAAAGTAAAATCTGAATCAAAGCAAAACCAGTTGAGAAACACTGGTTTAATTTACCAAGGCCTTCCAAATAGTTATGTCTAATCAGAGAATAAATGGGAATAATTAGCCAAATTAATCATGCAATTATGCTGCTGGACTAATGAAATTCCTCTGACTGTTGAATCTGCCCAAATGGAGCAGAATTATGCCAACTTGTGAGTTGTTTACAGCAGCGTGGCAGGCCCATTTTTATTATCTGTAATATGAATATGAAGTGGTACAATACAAAAGCATGATAACGAGCAATTCAAACGATCGCATAACGATGAGAAAATATTTCCTTTGCAGGCTCTTAATTTTCTTGTCTGCTCTCAGTAAGCGACTGCAGAGTTCAAGAGTCCTGCGTGTTTTGGCATGTTCTGACTGGCCGTTTTGCATAATGCAGTTTCACTAAATCTAAATGAGACAGCTCTTAGCTGACAAAATGAAACCTTCAGCGGAGCGGAGCTGTTGAAAGAGGTCACGCTACAGATAGCGGCTGAAATACTCAATAAGCTTTCAGGGCGTCTTGAGAGCCTTCCAGAAACACAAGACAGCCATGATTAGGGGAAGAAATTAAATGGGAGCAGAGTATGAAAGTGTGTCTGAAATGATGGTGGAAACGGCACTCGCACGGTCACGTTCCCGCAGTAACTCTACATCTGCTGGGAAACTCCAATGACATCCAGCAGCCTCGACAGAATAAGTTACAGACTGCATAAATAGACAGAACATGCTGTTGACAGTTCATCGCTGTTCATTTTTAGCTTACATGAACTGAACGGAGAAAATGCATCAGGGTCCAAATCAAAGGCTCCAAATGAAGGAGGTGTGAAAATGGCTTAAAATAACAACATATGGTTATTACAATCATTTTGCGAAATAACATATATTGCTAGATGTTGCCGTTCATCATGGTTTTCATCTTGGTTATAAAAATTAGAAACTGTGTTCGTAAAGTCAATAAAACTAGAAAACAGCCTAATTTACAGTTAGATTTTTTATTTACATGATTATTTAGATTTATTGATGAGAATTAGTTGGTATACAGTATTTACCATATATACCAATGGTATAATGACCATAACCATATTTGAGATCCACATTTTTTTTTAATTATAAATAACCTAACTAAATAAAAACATAACAGAATAATTACAAATAAATAAATAAATTTGTAACAGTAAATCTTCTCATATAGTGACTTGTTACAAAAATGCCACTCTATTAAACAGATTTACAGTTATATTTATATATTTATAGTTTTATTGATCCTAATTAGTTTACCAATGGTATATTAATCATGTCACTATATTTGAGCACCTCACTTTTTTTTTTTTTTTTTTTTTTAATAAAAAAAATAAATGAAATACTTCTTTGGTTATAACAAACTTTAGTCTGATAAACAGTGACTTTAAAAAGATACAGCTCTATTAAACCGCTGCACAGTTCTATTTTTTTTACATGAATAAATGCACTTTTTTTCAAGTTTTACTAATGATAATTAGTTTATTAATGGTATACTAATAGCGTCACTGTATTTGAGATTCTCACTGCTTTTAAAATAAACAAACAAATGCAATTATTTAATTAAATAATTTAACACTTAAATAATAAAAAAAAAAAAAAATAACTATTAAATTAATAAAGCAAATAAATTTGATTGTAAAAAAATATATATATTTTCTGATAAACAGTGACTTATTTAAAAATCTTTTCAGTTATATTACGAGAAATTGTAAATTTGCTTTTTCTAGTTTTAATGATATTAATATATCAATATGTATATTAATCGTGACACCATATTTGAGATCCTCTGTCTTTAAAAAAAAAAAACTTAATAAATAATAAACAAACAATTAATTAAATAAATGTTTCTTTGATTGTAACAAACTATACTGTCTGATAGTCACTTTAAAAACATACAGCTCCATATAAAGGATATTGTCTGAGTCTGATAAACAGTGATTTATTTAACAAGATACTGCTTCATTAAATGGCTTTATTAGTAGCTTGTAGCATAACTAGAACAGCCAGACTGTAGATGAACTTCATTTTATCAGCTTGCATTGTAATTAGCTTGTAGAAAGTTTCAAAAGTAGCTTCACCAACACTTCTGCATTTTAATGAGTCTGAATGCGACAAATTGACCCTTTTGAGTCATTTGACAGTATTTATATCTGCCTCACAAGAGCGGCGACTCTTTTCGCAGGATCAAGACAAAAAGGCCACAAAGCCAATCTTCTCAGCGAGATTCGTAACTTAATATGCAAGCAAATTACTTTAGCACACACTCAATTATTGGCTGCTCACGCCACCGCTGAACTCCCGCAATACAATCACAAAATGAGAGAAGCCAATATGCCGATACTTTAAATAATAAAATGTCCATCATTTCACACAAAGACGTCTTTGTACGTGGAATGAAAGATGCACAAGCATATTGCTTTTGACCCCAGACTTTCCCCAGTGTAGACGTCTGTAAATCTAAGATTGCTTTATTCTTCCCCCCACCCCGCTCCGGCCCGTCTGCAATATGAAAGCAGGTAGCGGGAGTTTCTTCTTGACACAGATCAATAAGCAGCCCCGCTCTTCCTTATCAGAGATGGCTTGTAGAGATACGCTGGTGGGGGCGGCTGCAGGGCTTTCATGATGGATGACAGAAAAATTGACCCTAAGATCCACCACTGCACGCGCTTTAATCTCTTTTTTTGCCGCGAGCGGAGACAACAAACACATGTGGCACGTAATGACGCCGCAAAGCTCTCCAACTTGATGTGACCATCAACAGTTGCGTTTGAAGTGGCTCTATCCATGCTCAAGGACAAACAATGCTAAATCCTGCTAAACAAACAGATATAACTAAATTAAAAAAAACAATAAACAAAAAATACATATATAGCAAATATAGCCAATAAAAAAAAAAAAAAAAGAATTAGGATAAATTAGACTGATGTCAACACGTAAAAGTTGTGTAATGCCTTCCTTAAAAACTATCAACTAAACTACACAAAACAAATAAATAAATTAACCTTAAAAAATAAATTAAAATAAAAAAATATGTAAAATTATATAAATATTTATACTTTATATAAAAATATATAAAACAGAAAAATATGTAAAAGCATAAAAAACATGGGAAAAAACAAATGGTAAATAAATAACGCCTAGACCAAATTAAATACAGAATCACCTGCAGTGAGAATTTTACACTACATTTTACAATTTTCGCAAATTTCTAATGTATAAAATAAATAACACACAGAAATACGCCCGATTGGAAAAAAAATGGGTTTCAAAAAGCAGTTCATATAAATTTACTTATCAGGGTTATTAAAGTTCTCTAAAACTAAAACCATTAAAAAAAAATTATGTTACTTGAAATATTTGTCTTTAATATTTAATCACTGACTACAAGCCCCCACCACAGGCCAGTGACGATGACACATCCTTACCAGATGCACTCAACCACTTCTACTCACGATTTGAGATACAGAACGACACACCTGCACAGAAACGACTCACATCTCCAAACGACCAGGTACTCTGTCTCTCTCCAGCCGATGTAAGGAAGACCCTATCCAGGATTAACCCACGAAAGGCTGCGGGCCCTGACAACGTACCTGGACGTGTACTGAGAGACTGTGCTGCACAGCTGACGGATGTCCTAACAGATATCTTCAACACCTCGCTGAGCCAGGCAGTCGTTCCCACATGTCTCAAATCCACCTCCATAATTCCAGTACCAAAGAAGTCATCTGTGTTCTGTCTGAATGACTATTGTCCCATAGCACTGACCCCAATCATGATGAAGTGCTTTGAGAGGTTAGTAATGCATCACATCAAGTCCAGTCTCCCAAACACACTGGACCCATTCCAGTTTGCATACCGTCCAAACCGTTCCACGGACAATGCAATATCCACCACTCTCCACCTAGCTCTTACTCACCTGGAACAGAA
>JAFVLL020031950.1:0-18033 GCA_021397915.2 Tor tambroides
CTGTTTAAAACAAAACGAAAATATTTTGAGGAAGTTTACTGGAAGGAACTAGTCTTTAGAAATCTGATTCAGTGAACTTTTGTCTGCCCTGTGTGTGTGTGTGCAGTGTGATGCTGGGAACTCTAATCCATGCCTTCATCCAGCACTAAGAAGCCTCTGTAGCCTCACTCACACGTCTGACAGCCGGAGGTGGAAGGCTGAAACTTTTGAAGGCACTGCGTCTGGTCGCGCGGATCCTGTGTGAGTGAAAGGTGGGATGAAACTCCTCTTTTTGGCTTAATTTCCTCACGTGTTGTCACGGACATATTCAACCGAGGAAGCCAACGGCAGCTCCAACTAATAATGCGGCGTGATTGATCATCGGCAGGAGACAATACCCATCCACTGCTTTCCATTCCTACATATTCACTGGATATCTGTAGACAAAGTGCGGGCGAAGAGGCTATTGTTTCTGCGGTGTTTCTCGCTGTGACAGGATTTGATCAATATGACGTCTCCGGCTAAATTTCGAAAGGACAAGGAGATTATCGCCGAATATGAAACGCAAGTTAAAGGTAAGTGAAATCTGTCGCATTCTTCCACGGCTACCATTGTGTTTTTGTTGGATAGGTTACAATGTGTATGCTAGAGCACAAGTGGTGCAAACGCAGTCGTATATGCCGAGAAAACCGTTATTTATTTGACTTTGTGAGGAAACAATGCTAGCTCTTCTCCACATGTGGCAATGTGTTCAAACGGAATGATAGATGTGCGATCGGTCAGTCAGTCAATCGCCTGTGTGAGAAGCGATATTGTCAATAGATACTAACTCAAATCTTTTGACCTGGTTTTCACTATTCAAAACGGAGTTGATGTGTTATTTATGTGACGTTTGTGCTGTTTTGTTTCCCTCAGTCAGCTTGTGTAGGTTGTAACGTTACGTATAGGCAAGGCAGGGCGTTTTCTTTTGCCCTGCGTGTCTCAAAACGAGCTGGTGTGGTGCCGTGATCAATCATTTTGTTTTAAACATGTCAGATTAGTTGACAGAGATGTTTTACAGTAGGTCAGGGACGTGGCAACACGTTTAAAGCCGTTTTGAGTTTTATCTGACCGAAAACTGTTGTGGCTTGGCACCACTGAGCGTGAATGAAGTAAAGGTGTGATGCTTGGTGACAGTTCGTTTATGGCTGTAAACCTCATCAGTTTTATTCATACAACCCTGTGTAAAGTGTTACTTTGGAGGCTTAGGTTATGTTTTCTCATTTTTTGAGTAGCATTGTAATATTTCATGAAGTAATTGTAACAATACATCGCGCATATTTCTTCACTCGCACAGATGTGTACGCAACGCGTGTTTTTGTCTCTCTAGAGGGATTCCGTTCCCATAGAAACATCTGTCTGATGAAGGAAAACGAAGCTGTTATTAATTGAAAGACGAATTGAATGATTCACTTCATTAGTGAAGCTCCCTATCATGTTATTCACGCAGTTATGTGTGCCTGCTCTTTTGTGTATTTGCCCGGTTACTGGCACTTTGAATAGAGCAATTGAGCAGCCTTTGCCTGTTGCTGCTGACTGTGGGGAAAATCTTCATTAATAAGAGCCAATGAGTTTCTCATCTATGAGAGTTTTCATTCAAGTAGGTCATTGTGACACAAATATTGCTACACAGAACCAGAGCCTGGTTTAGGGTGTCTAAATGCAAGTTTTGCATGGGAATAGCTAAAACAGTTCAAACCAGCCTATGATGGTTTTAGCTAGTGTCTCAGCATGGACTTTTGGCTGGTTTTAGAAGGGTTTTGGTCAGTTTTTTAGGCAATGAGGCTGGGAGACCATCTTAAGCCAACTAGGACAAGCAAGCCATCATAGCTGTTTGTTTGTTTAGTTCAGCAGTAAGGAAATTGGAATTTTAAAATAGTGATTTCCCCTAAAAAAAGTAATGGAAATCTTGACATGAAATCTTAAGTCAGTGAAAAATCATTACAGTTGCTGAATATAAATTCTTATGGTTATGCTCAGCTCACTGGTTTTCCACTAAATGGGCCAGGGCCCACTAGAGAGCTGCAATATTTACATTAACATTTAGTTATTTAGCAGACGCTTTTATCCAAAGCGACTTACAAATGAGGACAATAGAAGCAATCAAAACCAACAAAAGAGCAACAATATGCAAGCGCTATGACAAGTCTCGGTTAGCCTAACACATTATAATATCATTTAAAATAAGTAAAAAATCTAGTATAATTAAAATAGTAACTAAAAAAATATTTTATACATTATTCATTTTCAATCTGAGCTGCTGTCTTTATAAAAAATTAAAAAAAAAACTATTCCTTAAAACTATTGTCAATACCGACAGTTGTCATTTTTAGCAGCCTTTAAGTTGATAAATTTACATCAGTTTTCTTTAGTATCTTTTACAGAACTGCAAAATTGAATAATAATTGCATTCACATCCCTGAGAAATCTAATCCCCAACACACTGATCTGCTCTTGTGCAAAGAGAGACTGTTTCAGTTTATAAAATAAATGTACATCTATAAACCTGATATTAATTTTACACTATTGTTCCTCCTCCTCCAGCTCCTCTCTCTGGATCCTGTGTCATATCACTTTCTCTTGCCAATTTGAACCCCTAGCCTCCCTCACAAGCAAATCTCTATTACTCTGCCATGCCTGGAAAAAAATGCTTGTAGATCAGTTTGCTCAATAATCTTTAGCTGACAGGTTCTGGAAAGAAACAGTAATAAGCATGATTTCTTCTCTCAGGAATTGGAAGGGCGCACGCTGAAAAATGGCCTAGATTTCGAAAGCAGCCATGCCTCGTGAAACATCGCTGATTTGGCTAAATAATCTGTCGTGAATTAGTGGCAGAAGAGGAAGCAGTAATTGCTTGGTGATCCATTTCTGTGCTGAGGCAACCAGACATGAGGGGAAAATCTGAAACTGGAGAAGTCAGAGAGAGACACATCAAAGCTACGTACAGTTCTAACTGGATTATCATTGATTAATATCAGCTTGATGTGAAACATACAGTTTTTCCATTTAAATCATGTTCTTATACCCAATGCCCTGGAGTTGGTGCTGGTATCTTAAGCTATTAAAATCCAGTGAATACATGGGCTTCAGACAAACAGAATTGCAACATTCTGACTCTTGTTTGGAAATCTCAATAACTCAGGTTCTCTATTCAGATCTTTTATAAAGGAATCAACTCAAAGCCTCAGGTAAGAGTTCTCTTACCTGAAAGAACTGAAGGAGATGAAAGAATGGGCTTGACGTTTCCAAGGATTGGCGGGAAATGTACAGCCGTTTTTCACCACAGCTGGTTGGAAGGATTGGATAATGTAGCTATAATCCCACAGACATGGGAAGTGAACCTGTCAAGCAATTGAAAAGTGACTATGCATGTAAGAGCTTTCTGAAGCTGTGGGAAAACAAAATGATTGACTGCTCTAATTGGCATTGGTAATAAAAAAAAAAGCCTAGATGCTTTGCCCCTCTTTATGTGCGATGCCTGATGTGTTTTTAACAATAGAGAGAGAACCAGAAGTGTTTGGACAGATTGTTTTAATGAAGATTTAATCACAAACATTTTCTTCATTCATATGGCATTATTTCCTGTAATTTATAGATGGTAGAGAAACCGTATTGCAAAATAGATTAGGTCAGGCAATTTTTGTAGATAAATTGATTTTAATAGTATGTTGACACCTATATATGTAGGTCACTGTTGAATTCTGTTTGAAGTGCTGATGCTGTTTTTTGGGGGAGGGTGCAAAAGCCTGCTAACATTTTCCCTCTCAACATTTCCTCACATTTCCCTGTTTGAATGTCAGTAATGACCACGTTCATCCAGTTTCAAGGCCCAAACAGACTGTTGCTTTTGATTTCGTCTTCTTTGTTCTCGATCTCACTCTATGACTGCGCATTTCTAATTCTGCAACAGCATGTGTTTCTGCTGACAAGCGAAATAGTGAAGTCTTCACAACCCGAGCAGCTGTTATTTGGCTTTATCTGGCAAAAAAAGATGGAATGGGAATGAGAAAAATCTTGGTTTCATTAGCAGTGATTTTGAATTTTCACACATCTGGAGCCTTGAGCAGACAGGGTGAGATATTGATTGGTCAAGGAGACTGAATGATTCAGAGGCTGATCCAATGAGAGACATCAACATGAGTATGTGTTAACATTAGCGATCAATATATATATAGACCAAGCTGATTAATTGCATACAGATTTTTATATGACTATCGATAGAATTGGTCTCATTGTGATCCTATATTGGAGAAATAGCATTCTTTGCTTTTGACAATTTTGGTTAGATATTGCTTTGAAGGATGTATTTCAATGACATTGTTTGCTAGTGATCACTCCAAAGGTTATGGCTTGGTTAGTTTTTAGAAAGCGGCAGCACCTCTTCCAACCCATTCCTATATGTTCAGTTAATCTGCAAGGTCGATGATGAGAAAGTCATTTAGGTTTACAGCTCCGTATCAGCCTTTGTTTACTCGCGCTGCAGCTGCAATGAATCGTTACGTTTCCACTAATCTCTTTTTGTCCTTTTTAATACCCTTCCCATAATGAGCGTGCCTCAATTAGAACAGGCCAGCATTGATCCGTGGCTCCCGCTCTGGCCAAGTCGCTTCACTTTAGCGCTTAATGAGTCTGTGGAATGGATGGTGTGCCCAATGCGGCACTAGAATACAGTATGTAAATGTACTTTATGTGGAAATGCTGACTTGATCTGAAATAATCTTCCCCAGGAAGGATGTTTATTTAAGGAAGAAGAAGAGAGGAAAGAGGGGGAGACAGTGCACAACACACATGCATTGTTGCTATTGTGTGCTTTTGAATTGGAAACTCACCCCCGATTTTTGGACTTCCTGTCAGAGGACCAGCCCTGAGGGAGTTGACCTGGATCAGGGTGAAGGCCTCTGCTGTAATCAGGATGCCTTGTTGATCTGGTCCAGATCTAAGTTTTTAACATTGAGAGCTCTTTAACCAATTAATCATCTGTGTTTCCAACATCTGTTAAGTACTAAATGCCTCTTTCCCTTTAGATGCAGGAGAAATTTTCTGTTCCCTCAGTCCACCAATGGACAGACAAAGCGTAATGTTTGTGAACGCAACAGAAAGGCCATAATTGACAACAGATGCCTGATCCCGCTGGATGCACATGGTTGGACGCACAAACTGTTACCTGGCATAGAATAGGAAGGAATGGGACCGAAATCACACTCCTTAAAACTCTCATTAAACTGTTTGCACTGCATCAGCATAATTTACTGTGGAAATGAAAATGGCTGTATCGACTTTCTGTTCCCTCTAATTAGTCTTCCACTGTGCTTCTCAACAAATGAACACCAGGTGAATCCCAATCTGAATGTGAAAACTCTGCAAGACTGGATCAGAAACATGCAGATGAAGATCAAGGGAAGGTGCTTGCTCTGTTTAACTGCCCTCATGAACCTGCTTCCACTTACAGGCATGCTCAGGGACCAGCTATTTCCAACTTCCTTTTCATTTCTCTATATATTAGCAAGCATGCAATTCATGCACATATGCTCATTTTTGTGGCTCATCTCCCTGATGGGTAATGCTGGACTAAATAATGTGATTTCTCAGTCAGACCGTGTTAAATGTCCTGAAGTCCAGAAGACCTTCAAACAGGCACGGTAAAGTCATCAAGCATTTTCCCGGCGTTCATCCAAGGGAAGGTGTGGGGGAGGGTTGGAGAGAGCCTGCAAAGTGGAAAACCATTTACATTCTGTCTTCCATCTACTTCTTTGTCAGACTGAAATGGGTAGTCTTGGTTTTAGTGCACTTTTGCATTCTGCTTGGCAGGAGAACACGTGCCAGTTGGCGATGTTAACTCTAAGACCCGGAGCATTTACTCAGTTTTTAAATTTAAAGAGGGGCTCAAATGAAAGAGGTCAGAGTGCACACTTTGTATGTACTCCCTTAAGTCGGCTGTCCTGATTGGAGGATGACAGAAGGAAGGGTTTACCTTTTAACAAGTGCTAATTATGGATTGCTTGTCACAGACATGGCTGTTTTCCATTAGTTCCTCCTTTGAGGATGTTGGATTTCCACGAGGTGTAAAGTGAAGTGTGCAATTTTTGCACAACTAAAGGTAGCCCCGTAGTTGTGCAAAAATTGCACACTTCACCTTCAAAGAAGCAGTTTGCTGAAAACAACAAAAAAATTATGTCATCATTTACCCTCATTTCTTTTGAAACCCGTATGGCTCTTTTTCTTAATGTATTTCTTGCACAAAGCTATTATTTGGCTTCAGAATGTTTGGAATATAGTTAATGAATCATAGGCCATGTTCACACAGCAGCAGGATATGGTTGTCAATCCTGTATTTGAGTCCTTAATACGGTAACGTTCACACACAGTTTGGTTATTTAGACACACGTTTGTTTAGTTTTCCAGTTTTCCACCAGAGCCGCTCCCGTCAGTTTTGTGTTCTATGCGCGACTTAATCCGCTCTCCACTCAAATTTAAAAGCTGCTGTTGGTTAATGAAGATTTGACGGAAGAACTCGGGGCTTGATTGGACTCTTGTCGTGTCAGAAAGTGATAAGACTTTCAGTTACATGGACATCGCCATCTTTGATTTTACTTTGGTCACTGTCGCTATGGTTACTGGTAAGGAATACGGGCTTGACTCCCATTGCACATTCATACAGACAGTATTCTAAACACAACTGTAAGCGGCTGTGTGAACAAGACATTTCGAGACTCACACCTGTAAAGAAAATGCGGTTGTCAATCCCAAAAACTGACAGTGTGAACGTAGCCATATTGACCACTTTTATGATGCTTTTATTGTGCTTGTTTGTCTTTTTTGAGTTGGTATTAGGTGATCTTCCCAAAATAATTTGTCACACAAAATCACAATTCACAATCTGAATGGGGATCTTCGCAATATTGAGATGTACTATTGAGAATATCCAGACAGGAACAAGCCTATGACTTATCTATTTGAACAATTTAAAAACAGCGTTGCATTAAACAACCAAAATGATCATTAAAGCCTGAGTTAAACTTTAAAACACTGCATCATTGCATGAATCAAATGTACATTCATTCTTATTAATTTATAAAGTGATTCAGGCAAGAGCAGTGAGTGATTTTCTCTGTCTTGTTGTTTGATTAATATTAATGACACAGACAGCAGCAGGTATTTGCATTAGGCTTTGAGACGAAATGCACGGGTCTAATATACTGACATGCATCCGATTCCCCCCCCCCCAGTTGTTTATGTTCACTTAAGACATAACTGACTGCCTCTATGTAAATACTCACCAAGACAGACATTTTTTAAATTTTTGTGTATACTTTTCCATTTATGTGTGCACCTGAAACCCCCATATACTTTGCTAGTTCGTGTTCAGCTCCGCCTCGGAGTGTGTGCACAGAACGCAGCTGGGGAACAGTGTCAGTTGCCGTTAATGCGCTTTTAATAACGCCTTTTAAAATAAAGCATGACAGTCACATTACATGATTGGACTGATTTGGGTGTTAAGTTTAGGAGAGGCGACAGCGCAGCACTTTAAAGGAATGGAACGGCACGAGGCACAAATCGAAATTGAAACTAAAATTTGAGTTTGAGTTTTTTAAAATACGTCTCACGCATGAAAGAAGCATGATAGAGACACGTGATCTAATTTGACCAGCCACAGTCATCTAATAGGCAGTCATTGCTGTAGTTTTAACATTATTATGAGGACATAAAAGATCACAATCTCAACGATTCGCTTGAAAAGTAGATCTTCAAGATCGATCAAGATATAAAATTTAGGGCCCTATGAAATCCATTTTATTTTTTTCCCAAATTCCGTTTTATTTGTTTCTAAATTCAGTTTTTTTCCGTTTTAATTTTTCTGAATTCCGTTTTTTTCCATTTTAATTTTTCTGGACTCCTTTTTAATGGTCAAATTAAATTTTATTAATCAAAAAGCATGTCTAATTAATTTAAATCATGAAACTTATACAATTTAACATTAATTTCTTAAAAGTGTAACAAAAATGACATCATGTTTAGGGCTGTATGAGATGTTTTATTTTTTTCGCACCTTATGTTTTATTGTTACCAAATTCTGTGTTTTAGCATGTCTAATAATTTGAATGCATACAAACAATTTTTATTTATTCTTACAGTAGCCTTATGAAATGTTTTTTCCCCCCTCAGAAATTCTGTGTTATGTATTTAAATTTTACTGGTTAACAGATGAAGGCATTAAACATTGATTTAATTTATATTTTAATTAATGAAAATTAAAGATTTAAATTTTTGGCAAATAAAGGGGATTTACTATTAAAATTAAAATATTTTGTGATTATTTCTTTAAAAAAAATAAAGTTGTATTATTTTTTAACAGTAGTAGTAAGTAGTAGTAGTAGTATTATGTACATTCTACTAAATAATAGTAATATAGCCTACTTCTGGCACAATGTCTTTAAGTTAAACCGAACTTTTATTTTGACGGGTTGCCATGAATACCTTTAAAGTACTGTGTGTATATGATATGACGCTAGTTTTACTCAAATGGTAAAATGCTCATAAAGTGACTCTCAGAGCAGTTTTGGAAATATTGTTCATGTATTTATGTCCTCATTGAGACGGCAGACGCTGAAATCACCGCGAGCGCCACGCGCGCTGTGTATGTAACGTTAGTAAACAAAACCGCGCGTCTGCTCCATTCATACAGAGACTCGCAGAAGATGCAGGATTAACATTTAAATCGACTTTTGCGGCTTAATATTTACAGATACTAGTCCATATCACGATTTGATTTAAGTGTAATGACCTACTTTTGATTAATTCATCCAAACTTTGACAAATTCCATGACAATCCGCGTTAATCTGTAAATTCCGTTTTTATGACTGGATTCCGCGATTCCGTCCGCGTTTTCTGCATCGCGGAAATCATAGGGACCTAAAAATTGGCAGATCACCCACCCCTAGTTGGTCCTCATTCACTTTTAATTATTTTTGTGTGTTTGTTTTCCTTGAAAGAAAGTAACAAAGTAAATAATGACAGATTTAACATTTTTTGGGTGAACTGTGTCTTTAAGATGTCTTTAGCTCTTTGTCAGCTTGAACAGTGACTCGGTTTTGAATGAATCTAGTGGTATATATGCTGATATTTGCATGCCACCAACGAACACATTCCTCCATCAGCTTGTCTGCTATGCAAAATTAGAATGCCAGCTCATCATATCGCATCTTGTCAACATAATCTCCTTGACTCTGTGGAGTGTCTTCGAGAAAAGAAGTTACTAAAACGAGGAAGCATTTTCTGCTTTGTTTTGCCCAAAGGATGTTTCAGTTCCTCCACTCGTTTAAGCCTCCACTCATTTAGCACAGCAACAGACCTGAGACTTGTAGGAATGTGCAACATGAGTTAGGATCACAGTCTTTAGAGAGGACTGGTGTCTTTTCTTTCTCCTTCTCCTTTCTTTCCAGATCTGCTGTGGTTCTGGACTCACAATAAGAGCACTGTGTAGACCTGCAGGACCAAAGTGGTCTCTGTTCTTCTATTGTTCTTTTTTCTTGGCCTACTCACTCCTACTTTTTCTCGCAACCCCTGAAATGATGTTTGTCATTCAGGATGAAATATGACACATTGGTTTTTGGTGTTTTCCTCCCCCTCCCCCTTCTTAACCAGACTTTTAATAATTGCAAACACATGACGTTTTAACACACGGTTGACCACACACTTTGGCACGTTGTTTTCTGCTTTGTATTAATTTCCATATGGCACACTTCAGTCTAGAGACAGTTTCATGAGAGACCACAGGCTACATTGCCTGTATAATAATTATAATCTATCTTGCATATCCACATGTCTTGGCTTTTATATTGCTTGTAAATAGGATCCAAAATATAGAAAGGTTTAGAAATGCACAGAATAAGCAAGGAGCTATAAAAAGCCTTGCACATCAACAAAAGCATATTCATATCCTCAATTTAAAAATCAATAAAGAATAAAGGGCAGCAGTTCCTCAAAATAAACCCAGCCTAAATGAAAAACAATTGAAACTGAGGTATTGGATGTCTGAGAAGTCCCTTGGGTCAGGAGAGGAAACAGATTTTTTCTTTGTGTTAAGGCCTGCTTTGTTTCCTGCCTCTGTTAGGCCGGTTCTTGATTACAGTTACTGACCGCTACGTGGCTTTCTGGCTCACTTCCTTACTTGATATCCAACTGGATACTGGTTTAATCCACCTTGGTTTATAGTTAATGGTTTGAACAAAGGCTAGCTGTGAAATTTAGTTAGCGCAGAATATAGAATTGTGGGATTGTGAGAAGAATGATATGACATTAACCATCCTCACTTAGCATTCAAACACCCTCAAATGTCTTGTTGTTGACGACTATTGCTTTGTGCTGTAGACTGGAAAAAGTATTGGCTGCCAAAAACAAGACATCTACCTCCATCTTTTGTAAATTTATGGACGTAAGAATGATATTTAGGTGTGCCTCTCTTCAGCATAATTAAACTTTCCCTTCATCTCAGTATACCACAGACATTTCCTCCAAACCAAAACTTTTATAGGCATCTATTTTCCCGTCAACTCTGATCTCAAAAGTCTGACAAGTAGAATATCTTTTCCACAAGATTGTTACTTTATCTCACTGTTCTTTACCATGGACAAGACTCAGATTCTCTGTGCCTTTTAAATCATTCACATCATTTCATTTGAGACTGAACCGTTTTTTATGATATAGCTATTCAGTGGCTTTTAATTCATTACTAACCACAAAAGTTGAGTACTTGCTTTAATGGGCAGTCTATACGGTTGTCATTCCTTTTCTGAGTGCTTAGCACTTTTAATTAATAAGTTTGTTTTTTACATTTGATTATTGGATGCACTGGCCAGTATTGGGTATTTAATTGCTGTTTTCTATTTTCTGTGTTGTTGTTTTTTTGTATTTAGATAAAATCCGTCACTTTATCTTTATATCTGAGCCAGAATTTTAATATCATGTATTCCTACTGTGTTTACAGTATAACTGCTAACAGACAAGCTCTTTTTGGCTGTAAATGAAGAATATTGGCAAAGATACAGGCCTAGTGATTAGTCCAAATCCGCCCCACAGTATACAGTCATCGGGTATAAGATATCAGCAGGAATTTCAGCATTGGAAATGAGGTACTACACTGCACTGTTGCCATGAGGCATGCAGCAGGGACACAGCTTGTCTGACTGGGTCACACATCTACTAATGCTTTTTTAATGAAGCAATTCATCACTGCTCTTTGTTTTTCTCTTAATATGTGGTGTCTCTTTGTTCCCCCATCCACAAACATGCTCAGGTTTGCACTGATCTGATGTTGAGAGAGAGGAGATGAGCCAAGCTTATGCCTCATCTGTATTCTGATGTGCTAGCACAAATGACTTGAAGCCATTTTAGGTGTTCCAGTGTATCAAAGTGTTTTTCATTTTGATTTCTTTCTGTACGCACCATGCGAGCGTAGGCTCAAAGAGACAAATTCCTCCTCCACATCAGCCCAGGTTTGCTTTGAACTTTAAGATAATGTAACTACGCTACGGTATGCCCAACATTACACGCGTAAACTCTTCTACCTGTGTAACTTCTCAAGTTCACAAACAGCCTTAAGCTGAACACACATTACAGGCAGAAGGTCATTAGCTTGTGTACATTTAAAGACTTTTGATTTCTGCTGAATTGGTGCCCACTTTACTCAACTAAATTGGACTATTTTCTTTATTTAGGTACATAAGGTAGAGGAAAGAAATGAATAATATATATTAAAAAAAATCCTGGAAAAATATATTAAAAAAAAAATTTTTTTAAATATGTTTTATGGTTTATATTTTTCGAAGATATGTTTTTATCATGAATTATTAAGTCATAAATTACATTTTCTGTGGGGTGTGTGTGTATTTGTGTGTGTGTGTGTGTGTGTGTATATATATATATATATATATATATATATATATATATATATATATATATATATATAATATATATATATATATATATATATAATATATATATATATATATATATATATATATAATATATAATGTGTGTGTGTATTTTATATAAATATAAGTAATAACAGTACACAATTAGCATAATCCCCGCCTATGAATTACAGCTACGCAAATTGCGTGTCCAGGAACGCAGTGGAATATTCTGGTCTACTTTCTCAGGTTTGGCTCCAGTATATTGCATAAATGCAAAAAAGACTAATAGGCCATATGCCTAACAATAAATATTCAATAACGTGTGTCCACCAAAGAGTTTTTAGTCAGCTGAAAAATGCCAGGTGCTCTTCTGAAAACGGCCAGCTGGTGGCGCTTGAGAACGCTTTGGTGGCACAGCGTTTTTCCGGCTGAGGCGCTTTGGCTGCTATGATAAGGAATATCCACGGCAGTAACGTATTACTACTATTTTGAAGAATATTACTAAATATAAAAATGCAGTAACCATCAATATTAACTTCTCTATTGTTGTTCAGTTGTTGTACAAGTAGGATGATTGGTCAGTGTAGTAGTATATTTGTCCCGCCCCTCCTCCATTGATTGGATGGCTGGGTAAAAAGTGAAAATACGAACATTTTCATGAATTTGAAAGTTTACGTCAGAACGGCTTTACAAACGATTTATACAAAAATTCATTCTGCTCGTGTTTCATGAATGAGGCCCTATGTGTGGCGGGGCTTCCCCCCTGGGATATATATATATAATATCGGTTCACATTTACAGCTCTGTGTTTGCTGCATAAAACCATCAGTTGATTTTTGTGTTGGTCTGAATGAAAATGCAAATTTCTTCTTTGCCATTAGGTGCCACTTTTGGAGCGGTAAGAATAGCTGTTTCCCCAGTAACGGCTATACACAAATAGGGCTGTGACGGTGGCAGATTTTTACCACCGCGGTGGTAATGGACCAACTACCGCCGGTGGCGCGATGTTGTGTATATTTATATATATATATATATATATATATATATATAATTCTGAAACGCAAAAATAAATAAATGAGGCTCAATCATCTATTAACAAACGTGCGTGTTTATTTTAGCACTTCCGTCAGTGAACACTCAGCCTGCAAAACACTAAAATAAATATCAAAGAAATAATACAGTTAAATAGGAAAGTAGCCTTAAATATGAAAGTTAAATAGGCCTACACCCTGTCTACCTCACGCGAGCTGCGCGGCGAAAACCCATTATAATCAGTGATGCTGTCTACACTAGATGCGGCGTGATACAACATGACAAATCCCTCACAGTAAACGGCCTCGTCCTTTTTATGACTTACTGACACAAAGTTCAAATGTCCAGTAGACAGGCTCAACCTGTTGTGATGCGACGCGGCGTCCGGGTTAGACACGGTTCACTGTTCCGCCACCAAGCAAGCAGGCGCGTTAACTCCTCGTCTGCACGCGCTCTCTGTGGAATAGGCATCGTGGCGTATGTTGCCACATTTCTTGTTGGCATCTTCCATTTACCGCTGTCTCGTTCGTATTTGAAGAAAGCCTCACCAATACAAACCTGACGAACCGGGCGTTAGCGATCACGTGAACTTGAAGACACTTGTACAAACGCGGATGGGTGACATGAATGGAAATGATTCCAGATCGGCGATATAGTATTTGGTTTCCCAACAAGGTCCATCGCTCAACACGAAATAAACTTGATAAATGCAGAATAAACTGTATTTTCCTGCGCTCAAACCTGCCAATCTAAAGCAAACGCCGTGTATGGCGTTTGAGGTAATTTGTGAATTAGCATCGATTTATAGTCTAAATAAAACAATTTGCAACTGTTACTATTATTACATTTGTATACAAACTTGTATTATGCTTGTTATAGAGTGTGTGACGTCACGTGCACTACCGCCGGTGGCAATAGACAACCGCGGTGACAACCGACCACCGCGGTGACGCGGTTGTCACGACGACCGTCACGGCCCTATACACAAAGCAGCACTGCGCTCACAAACGCTGCTTTATCAGGCATTACAGACATGATGAAATGAAAATGAAATCGAAAATTTCCTGAAGACAGTTGCTTTCCTTCAGATATTCACTAATATAAAACACTAGTGCCGCAATTTGATTTTGAAATGTGCAGTGCTCATGTTTATTCAATGAAGTCAAAGCCTTTTGAAAAGTCTGTTTGTGGCAGTCAGTTTTGATATTGTGACACTGAGTAATATAATAACATTTACATTTTTTAAATAAAAAAATACTTTTTACTTTTAAGAATTTCAGATCTGTTGCAGACTACTTGCACACTTCAATCTTGTAGTGTGCACTTGGCAAGAAAGATAATAAATACACATTAGCTTCACTATCTGCGCGCATGCTGTGGACCGAGTCATTGCATGGACGCATACACTGAAACCAACATTGTGTGTTTTGGATTACCCACAGACCCTTGATGAGCAACCCTTGGAGGTTCCTGTGAGTCGGGGACAGGCGGATCTCAGCCCGCCGTAGGCTTTTAAGGCTCTGGCTTTGCTTTACTCAAACCAGATGTCCGCTCACCCTGCACATGACTCCATAATGAGAGCCAAACCTGAGACTCTCATTCCTTTGCTTCATGCACGGTCTGTTTTGCACAATATTGCTGCTTACATAATAATTTAGGGGCTTATTTTAAAGGTTGGAGGAGGATGTGCTCCTTTGAAGTCTTCGCACAGCCCCACTGAGCGCTGGTATATGTTTGTTCCCTCTATCCAGCTCTGCATGTCTGTTTCAATTAATGTACAACCAGAGATGATAATTAAATCGAGATACATCAGATGTGTCTTTTAAAACTCCAAGGTGTGCTCCAAATTTTAATAATTTCATTACTCCCTAATTGTTTTGCTCAGAACTAAAGTTAGTTTTGCATTTTCTGAGGCGTCTTGAAATATTCCTGTGTAGTAAAAAGTTTGCATGGTGTAACTGTTAAGTATGTATACAGTTACAAGAAAATTGTGGGTTATGAAACTATACGTGTATAGACATGTCCTGCTGCAAACAAGCAGAGAAATAATGTACTGGAAAAGCAACAGCTTGTTCAGTATCAGGTGACCTAAAATGAGCATTATGGTAACATCTCAGTGAACTGGTTTTATTCAAGTAAAATTATTGCTTGATATGTCTGAATCAATCTGTTTAATCAGTGAAAGTCATTTTAGAGGTCAGATAAGGTAGAAATAGATCTTTAAAGTATCAACTACACATTTTCCCTTTATGAAATTGCTCTTTCCATGTAACGTGGCATAACTTGGCCACAATTGTATTGTGAAATATTATTACAATTCAAAATAACTGTCTCTTGTAAAATATTTTAAACTGTAATTTTATTCCTGTAATGCAAACCTAAATTTTCAGCAGCCATTACTTCAGTCTTCAGATATCATCCTAATATGCTGATTTGCTGCTTAAGAAATATTCCTTATTATTATTAATGTTGAAACAGTTGTGCTGCTTAATATTTTAGTGAAAACCGTGATGCATTTTTTTAAGATTCTTTGAATAGAAAGTGCATTTGAAGTAGAAATCTTTTGTAACATTATACATGACTTTACTGCCTCTTTTGATTAATTTAATGCATCCATACTGAATAAAAGTATTAATTTATGACCCCAAAACACTGCAGTCACACTCAGAAGTGCACATAAACAATTTTCTGTTACTCAGTTTGGTGTAATGCACTGTATAGACATTTTAGTAAGTAATATTGGTCCATTTTAAAATGAAAGCAAACAGAAGTTAGTGCTTGATTTGGAACCAAACATATTTGAACCTGTAGTTAAATTATAGACTCGTTCCAAGTAATGTTTTTTCAAGCTTCCTGTTTGTCAAATAGTTTTTTTTTTCCTTTCTATTGCTTAAGCGGTCAGAGTTAAAAGAATATGTGTGTGTGTGTGTGTGTCATCTGTCATATGCTGCCTGTTATTTATTGGATCTACAGAGTTTCCTTGTGCTTTCAGATGCACTCAAATGCACTAATCTGAATTATTGACATTATGACATGTCAATTATTGTTGCTGCTGTTTTACTAGGCAGAATAGTTCACAGTTAAGCAGTCCGTAAATACTGCACTCCCTGACCACAGCACTCTCACCATGAAACAGTCACAAATGCCAGTGTGGTCAGTGATCAAATGTAAATCCATTGGCAAGCTGTGGGTCTCTACAGTTTTTCCTCTAAGTGGCAGTTTAGTGAGATGTTTCCAGCCTCTCGCCTTCATATGCTGGTTTCCCATGGATGCTTTCTGGTACTTTGAGTGCCAGCTGAAATCTTTCATCCACAACGTGATTAAATTTGATCATTCTGACATGACTTGAAGGCATCGTTAAACACAGAAAGACTTCAAAGTTGATACGTGACACTTGCATGAAGATTTGAGCAAATCCACTCTGCTGCAAGCAGTCATCAGTCTCTCATTTCCTGATGCCCAATGCTTCCTTATTATATTTTCAGATCTTGAGCTTGTTTTTTTTGTGTGTCTCTTTTTTTCACACCTCAGAAACATTATAGGCATACACTGGTCACTCAGACATAAACTTATAAGCTCATGTGCTTATGTTAAGCCTATTCAGAATCAACTCAAGGCACCCAAAATCTCACATGTACTTACACTGCCGCCCCGCAGATGTAAACATGTGCTTTGTCTCTGTCTGTCCCTGTATCTCTCTTCATGAGTCTGTTTTACCCTGTCACTTTACAAAGGCCCCATTGGAGTGGGAGGTAATTACTCTTGACACTAAGGAGGCACGGCTGTCTGACCCCACACTGGAATGCTGAAAGAACAGAAAATATTTTAGTGCTGTATGATTTAGTCACACAATAACTGTAAGGTATTTCTCAGGAGCTCACTGTATAATTTATGGCATGATAACATGTCACCCTCAGGCACAGTCTCTCTGAACCCATCAGTGTAACATAATCATGGGGAGAAACACAGAGCCCTTTTTTTGGATGGATAGATTAATAGTCATAAACATGTTTCATATGATACGATTAGCATGACTTTATTTCAGTGTAGTTCTTTGTACTTTATTGCAAGATTTTTCTTCCAAAATTCAGATTAGGGGGTTGAAGAAAGTGTCTAAATCTGTTATGTATTTATTTACTCACTTATATATATTTATTTATTTATTTTATTTCAGTTTTTCTATTAAATATTATTTAATACAAAAAAAAAAGATTCTAATTTTTGAGCTGCTTTGAGGGCTGAAAACCTGTCTGAAAATCTTTAAATTTACATTGAGATGGTGTTTGCTGTGTTCCAGATCTATTGTAGTGATCAAATTGCTCACTATGAGGTTCCATGACAGTTAGAGAGTTGACTTAGAAGGGAGCTGCCATTTTTGTCTTTTGCAGGGAGAGAAAGAGACAGAGAGAGAAGATTGCTGACTGTAGCTTTAGAGTTCAGATACAGTTGTAGCGTTTGAGCTGAACGACATCAAACAGCTTCCTGGTTGGATGAGTTTCCAGTCTCCCTTTAATGTTCTTCAGATAAAACGAACATTTAAAGGTGGTCCAGAAAAACGAATGCATGCTGGGATCGCAGCGTTCTTCCTTTCCAGCCTGCCATTTTGAAGCAAATATTATTTAGTCAGGAAACAGCAGACATGTTACAGTTTTTCAGTAGCTTGTATCTTCCTAGGGGTCAATGTATATGGAGTTGTATATCTAGCATGCAGTGACTGTATACTGCCTGTCTAAAAACATATGTGGCATCTACTTCAATGAAATATTTTGTGTGATGTTTGAGTGGATTTTTAAATATGCACATAGTTGCCGTCGCTACTTGACTATGAAAAAGCATTGAGATTTGTCATTCATCTCTGCAGGTAGAATTAAATTACGTCAGATTTCAGTCTGTTTGTCTCTCGGTAAATAATAGATGATCTTTCCCTCTGTACACCAGACCTTGCTGTTCATCCACTACATTCAAGGTGCACATTAAGGTAGGGCTGGGCGATTTATCTCATGCAATATGCATGCGCATCTCGTCAGTAAAACCGGCTCCTTGATTAGCGGTAAATCCCCATCACCTGTT